>JAECUM010061771.1:0-22722 GCA_016617855.1 Megalonaias nervosa | reverse complement strand
TTTTTGTATCAAACTCCGGCACAGTATTTTGTTTCCTTTCGATAAAACCAGATACCTTATCTTTCAAATCGTAAAAGTGCTCCAGCATCTTTCCCTTACTCAGTCAAAGTACTTCACAATAAAATGCAAGGTCTTCATGTTTAGATTAAAAGTCTTCCAGACATTCTTGAAACTGCTGGTTTAGTGCTCTCGACGTAATGAAAGTAATTCAGGAAACAACTTTGACATGGGATGTCGAATTTGATCGATTTGAACGAACACAGTTGTGTGATCCACAATGCAGTTTGACCTAACCGTTGATGGAGCTTCATTGATATCTTGCTGAGCCTTCAGCCCATAAAGTCAATTTATCAGAAGTAATTTCACGTTCTGGAAATTGTCTTCACCCATTGTAGTACCTTTCATTAGCTGAAGAACAAACATTTAATCCGTACAATCGAATTTAGTGTCGACCTCGTTGAAACCAAGATAGCTAGTTCATTTGTATCATTGACATCTGTGCTCTCGTCTAGTGCAATTGAAAACGCTTCAAACTGTGACACTAATTCTTCGAGGCTTAATTTTATATCAATTGTTATGTATATTTAATTTAATTATTTGTTTGTTAGTTTTAAATTTTTTTATTACATGTTATTATAATGCAACTTTGTCTACTGGATTTGACATTTTTTAGAAATTCAGTTCAGTTCTGTTTGACCTGACTGTTATAATATAGAAACATTGTATCTAGTTGCTGACCTTGATTCAGAACTAGTAAGGGTTCTGGTAAACAACTTTTTAAAATTTTTTTTTAATTCTTTGTAAGAGTAAGATTCGTTTAGTGGAATCAAGGCCATACCTGGAGTACATGATAATTATCATGTAACAAACTTCTATTCCTTCTGGAAAGATGAACTCTTGACCCCCATCTGGGCATCTGTTTTGCGTTTTAGTTAGTCTTATAACTCATGTTATGATAAGAATTATCCAGTCGGGCTCCAAACATATGTTGTGACCAGTTTGAGTTGAATTTTTATTTTATTGAATTTCAAGTGATTATTTTCCCTGGAAATACAAGTGCTCTTACAAAATTCTTGGACAAAGACATTCACTGAAAAATATTCGGAATTCAAAACTGGAATATTATTTTCTGTGATTCAACGGTGAACTGTTGGCACAACAGTACTTTGAAGGTTGCGACAGACATCATCGCCCTGCATTTTAAATGTCATCGGGACTCGAACTCAGATTCATTTAGGACTTTTTAATAATAGGACTTATATTTTGATAATTCTTGGACTAATTTTGGATTTGATTCGTAAAACTGTAAGTTCTTTCTCTCACTTTTACCTTGGTTTTCTAGGGAAATAAATTATTGTTAAATTTTACAAAGCGTGTTGTCTTCACTCTTTTCTTGTTAATTTTTGCAAGAGCCTAGACACGTAACACAATCATTGCGTCTGTACATTTCTCCCAAGTACAACAGGAAAGATTTATTTGTTCAAAGTCCTTATGTTTATCAGGACAAGGTACTTTTATGATAGCACTGAGACAATTCTTTCGGAACATGGCTTCGAGCGGTTCGCAATTGTTTCACTGACAATAAATCTTGCCCAAATAATGTTGTCAGTTTCATTATTACGTTTTAGAAAAGCATTTGTTTGCCAGCCGCACCCTGTTTAAAATTTTCAATTTCATTTTTTTCCGTCTGCTGGCCTTCGACATCGTCATAACTAGCGTGCATGGAATTATAGTGCCTTATCGGGTTAAATTATTTCAAAATAGAAATAATTAGTAACGAGTCTAACAAACATATTTCCCACTCTGCATGCTAGACAGATAATCATCGGTACACTTCTCTTAAAATGTACTACACTAAATGACTGTCTACTTTCATCTTCTTGAATGATGCCATATCAATGATTAGAATGTTAACCACAAAGTAAGCAAAATGGAATATAATAAGTCACAATATGGCACAATTCACACAATAAATCACACGTGACAACTTATGCTCGGTTCCAAACAAAGATTAATGATTGACTAAACTCCTTCTCAGCCTCGCAGAACTCGAGAGCCCGATAGAACTAGTCATGCGGGCCATTGGTTGAACATGGTTGGTGCATGGGAATGTTGACGTTATACACATGACATGTCATTTAAATGTAGCGAAATGTATGTACAAAAAATGTTTCATGTTCACATATTTAGCAATGTTCCTCATTTGATCGCATACGTTACATATATATCGAACAGACAACTCTGTTTAAATATTTGCAACATATTTACTTTGCTGACAGCGAAATATACACTGATTTCCTGTCACAAATATATAAAAAAACCCTGATTAGATTCGTTTAACTTTTTACAATTTCAACGGTATTCAGTATCTTGCACAAATTTTAAGGAATTGTTTTAACCTAAACAGAAACTGTTTCTGTAATTCACCAATAGATTTGTCTGTTTAGTAATTACTAATGTAAACGTCTTGTGTACAAGAATAATGCCAATATTACAAAATATGTAGATCCGCATACGATTCATATAATCTGATTAACTTTAAATGCTTCTTAGGCTCCCATACTATTTTACACATACCACATACTTGATACGGAGGTATATACAAGTCTTTTCTGCACCGGGGAATATGCACATGTATCTATTTGATTCTAATCATGCTGCACATAAACATAAATAGGCTTTAAAATAGGTTCAGAAATGGCCTTCGCGATAGAGAGCGTGTATAGAAATTAGGAACTTTCGAATTTGAAACAATACCAACATAGAGTGGTAGGTACATTAAAGTCCCCACAATAATATATGGCGTTCACACACCAGGCCTTCGTCATTTTTGCCAGCCTGTTAATCGTCCTCGCCAGGGCTGCGAGACATGCCTTGCACTCTTTTGTACGGTTGTGAGTGTGAGTGGGGTGGAGTCGATACGACCGCAATGGTATGCCAGGCCCTACTTCCCGAAGAACACAATTATGGTTTGTGGTTTTGTACGTATAACGTCATCTTCAGAATACGATAGGAAAGAGTGTTATGTGAAGGCATGTGCATTAGACCACTCGCTCTCACCCCAACGGGAGCCTTTATATAGACACAAACTTGACGCAGGCTTCTTAACCTACGTTATTGCTTTGGCACCTGATGCGCAGAAACCATTGTGAATAACTTAAGAAACTTTAACTCGCGAAGCTGAACCTAGTACAGACAGCCCAAATGAAATAATAAGTGCCCTCCGGTAGCAATGCGGAGAAAGGATTCAAGTCACAAGCTAATTCCATAATAAGGAAAATGCAGTCCCCTCAACCCATCTACTTCCCTCCTCCAAGTGCAAAAGCGAACGCGATGATACGCGAAGAAACTTGTTAGAAAATTACGTGGATCGTGAACTGAGCATTGCGTATTACTAACCATTGCAAGGCCAGAACTATATCCTGACGCCAAAGTGCATTGCCCCAAAATTTCTTATAAACATGAAAAACACGGATGATCGCTGATTTGAGAGGTCGATGAGAGAAACAAGACATCAACCTGGCTTACATTGTTGAGTGGTTTAATAGCAAATCTTGGTTGGACGATCTTGCGCAACGGTGAAAAATAGATCTGACACATGGCCTACATCTTGAACCTGACCCCGAACGGTGCCTGTCGGCTTTTTAATAGCTGCTTTACCCCTTCCAGTACCCTCGCCGACTTGAGTATATTACCAGAAGGCAAACTACATCTTGTTTGTTGTCAGTTACAATGAGCAATAAGCATTCTAATTGGGCAAACCAATCGTGTTGCTTGGTTATAGATGCTTGTAGGCCACGTAGCCAACGACGGCTAGGTTGCCAATAATAAAGATGCGCCCATATATTTTCTCTGGATATGGCGTTACAAATTGAACAACATGGATTAGGCGTCAGCATGCGATCCTTCGCCCCCATCTGCCTGGTAATATTCATGCTGTGATTGGCTAACACTCTTGTTAGTCTGCTTGGCTCGTTGATCGTCCTGCTATCGTTCAGCAAGATAGTTCAGATGTTCGCTTCGTTAAAGTCGGCACTCTGTTTGAGCCTCCCGACGAACGTCCACAGCCTTATTAAAATGCACTCGCTTCTTTTCTATTTATCTAAGAGAAGAGAATAGTTTGGACCAGGGAACAGAGCTCCTCACCCACCGTCATGCCTATAGCGGCCATTGCATGGTCCTGATAATATTTACAGTAAGAATACATTATTTTTGTGACTTCACTTGCATCCAGTGATTGCCACATCCTCGAAGTTTGGACTTTCAAGATTGGCCGATCGCATTTTAGCAAAGTCCTAGCCGCTATCGTGCTCTCGATGTTAAGACAGTCAGCCACTTCTCCATGGTGGAAGGAGATTTCCTAGGTTCTTAGCGTGTGGCGGGGTAGTCATCTTGGTTACAATAGTGGTTTATTCGTGGGTCTAAATGCAGTGCTGGCTATTCCATGTAGAACGGGTCGCAAGTAGGCTTAACAGGTCTGAGATGTGCGGAGGACAAGAAGGCATCGCAAGGGCCCATGCTTCAGCAGTCGAATTGTCTTTGGTGTAAGCCTCAATACACCGGTTCTACATCTAGAATATATGAAGACAAAAAAAGTAAGAAAGACACTTATATGTGCACAAAATATGGTGGAAATAAATTCATGTGTAATTGTATCTGTAAATAGGTAAATAAGTTCTGTATTGTTTGAAGCATATTTACATATACTATTGTTATGACATAAAAGTGTATCATATTATGCGTACTTCCTAAGTCCTTTAATTGTCTATATGTAGCAAATTAAACCCTTAAAACTGGAGTTAAGGTTAATCTCAAACTTCAATTTTGGGGTAGATCTAGGGTGTGGACAGACACGCATACGGACGCCAAAGTTATCATTGGGTCGAGCTTCCGCCAAGTAGGGCTCCTCTATCTCTCCCTCCCTCAATCTCTTTCTCTATCTTTGTGTCTATCTATGTATCTATATAATAAAGAAAAGTTTGATACATTATCTACGTTCCGTTGCCATTTCAATCATCCCATTTTAATTCCTAATCATAGATATTCCTTCAGTAATACATCTAATCACCATGTTTGCTATGTATAATTTACACGCTGTGAAGTCTTTGTTTAATATGTTTTGACAGATCCATTTGAATATGTTATCCAAGTTGAGTCAGGACATTTGAATTGTTTTCGAAGGTGTCATTGTCATATATCTTGAATAAATATTCAGATCATTGAGAATGTGCACTAAGCACTAAGATCGAATATCTAAACAAGGACTTACAGGTAACTTGTACTGCTGATAAATAACTCCACGCAAACTTGTGTTTAAATCACATTACGATTTCGTCATATTTTTTGTCTTATGTCTATTTTGGTTAAGAGTTTTGATGATTTGGCCACAAACAAGTGCGAATTTGTCTACCTCTGGAAACTTGACTGATGGCAAGAAATTTCTCCAGTTGGAGATTTATTTTCATCATTATTTGAAGAAAAGCAAATATGCTTATAGTCCAGATATAATGGGACGTTAAATTTATTATTCATTTGACCATTAATGTTATCCTTTTAAATATGGTTCTAGATATAATTAGGATTAGATCAGGTTAAAATGATATACTTTAATTTCTACAAATAGATCTTGTTGAATTATTTGCATTGTTCCTCCAGCCATTCTGTAAAAATGTTATTTCTTTCTACTGACTATACTTAAGATGTAACCGTATCTAAAGTAAGCATGCATACTTTAATGCCTTGTTGAGGTGAATTTTGCATAAACGTTACCATCACTATTGTCACTTCACATTATCGTCATGTGGACAAACACGTGGCTTTTTCCACAGAATATGTCTTGAATATTTGTTTTGTTAGTGTGGGTTATGGTTCAATCAGTGTTGAGGGTGGGTGGAGCTTGACTTTAAATTTGTCTCCAATCAGTGTTAGGACGACATATTCATTATTTATGCAGCATGATACTAAAACGTTTGTTTACTGTTTTTACATGGGTAATTGTTTCAAAGATTAAAAACACTATGAGAGAAATACTGTGAATGCTTCTCAATGTACGAAACTGTTACTTTCAAATTGGTTGCCCTTATGTTGAAGATCCTTAACAAGTCAAACTAATTTCAGGGATATAATTTGTAATATTACGTCTTGCAAAATTTCTCTTGATAATTGACTATTGAGTATGAAAAGGAAAGACACTGCAAATATTTCATCCAGAATCATATGATTACAAGGCAAGAGATAGTTTTAAGTAACAAAGTAACAGGTAGTTTTACGCAACAAAGTAAACAGATTATGATACCTAGTCTAATTTAAAATTTCTTGAAAACACTTGATGAAACTTTGAGTTGAATTTTTTATTTCAGTCCAGCAAAGGGTTTACACAAGAACTCAAGTTATTGACAACTGGGTCAACTGTAAAGCAATTGACCGAATAATTTGCAAACACACATACATTTAAGATGTATGTAATTATATGTGTATATATTAGAATAACAGCACATCTGCACAAAAGCGACTATATGTTGCCAGTTAAAAGTAAAGTTAAAAAATGTAAAAAATAAAGAATTGCACAAAAGCTTTAGGCACATACTTAATCAACATGCCAAGTATATATAGGCAGGTGAACACACAACCAATATCAAGAGGCAAAATGTATCATAACGATAATGTACATGTAGATGCGCATAAACGCACACACACATATACACATTACTGAGTAAAAGTGAAGAGACTTCAGGTTTAAACCTGGCTGTATCTGTTAAATGCATACATACTGAAGATACTGTCACAATGGTTCATTCCCACTAATTAACGGCTGACATCATACATACATACATACATACATACATACATACATACATACATACATTTAACGCAAAGATAGGATACATAAAGAGGTTTCAGCTCCAATACAAATTCCTCAAAAAATACACGGCGTTTCGCTGGAGAACTCAGTGGTTGTTACGGTGCAAAAGATTGTCAACTGTAAATATAGGGACAAAATACATCCATCTGACAACCAAGTAACGCTTCATTTAAAATAAGAGAAAAGTCATCAAGTATATAGATATAACTGCAGGCAGAATCCTAACTCATACACGAATTATTGTGTTCCAGTCATCTCCCTACCTACCTAATTATTTACCTACTAATCTATCTATCTATCTATCTATCTATCTATCTATCTATCTATCTATCTATCTATCTGTCTATCTATCTATCTATCTATCTGCGTTATCACGTGTGTTAACTGTTGCATCGGGGCTAATTATAACTATGGATCAATATTATGTAATACTTTGTTCCGTTATTCACACTGTGATAGCGAAACATTTTATTTTCCACCATTGATAAATGTTTCTTCATAACTAATAACTCCCATTCATGCTCATTAAATTTTTTCCCGTGGTAACCCGATTCTTTTGCGAAATAACAAGGTTATGTTTATAGAGCTATGACGGCAGTAAAGTATAACTGCAGTGCAGTAAGGAGTAGAGGTCATCAGGGACCTTCGCTTTGTAAAACAACATGACAATCTTTAAAGAGAGAGAGAGAGAGAGAGAGAGAGAGAGAGAGTGTCTCTATCAGCTTTCACCACACTGTTTCTTTCAAGAACGATTGCCCTCTCCCCCCATCTTACATCTTTACTTTTAAATGAAGCTACACCCCCAACCGTCCGTGTAATGCTTATATGGATAAATTTGTACTATGCAAATGTGTATATATGCATTTATGTATATATGGTTGATAAGCCTTATTATAATCCACTCGCTTCTAGAAGAATAACTGGAGATTATGTTCCTCAGATGCCTACTTGCATGATGTTGCACAATGCCTACATCGTTTCTGGTATAGACTCTAAACCGAGGGACATGCGACAGGACGGTCTGGAGATGTACAAAAAGCGTTTACAATTCTGATCAATTATCCAGGAGCAAAGCTTTGATGGTGAGGAAACTTGAATCGTTACGATTTTGTATAAAATGTTTGAAAATTTCAGGTGTTTCGATTTTTACACAACTCTTTCTGCCCATTTTAAAACGAAAACATCAAACTTTTAAATACGATTGCGGTTGTCTGTAGCTATGTATAACCAATTTAGAAGAATGCTAATCTAATATATTCCCTACTATCCGAGCTGGTGGAGTGGTGCATGGGGATACTTTTACATCTGTATCATTATGTATAAAATATATTTTTTAATTTCCCGCGTTTCCTAATACATCGCGTAAGATAGAGACTTTAGACCGCGATAGGTAATAGGGGTGGGTGGGTGTATTCTTTAGGTAGATTCAACGGTATAAATTGCGAAACAGTCCCTGAGCGTGATGTGAGGAAATTATCTTTGTATATATATATATATATATATATATATATATATATATATATATATATATATATATAAGGTTGGTTATATATATATATATATAAAGTAACATCCACATTATGACACAACTGTTTCTGAAAATTGAAAATTGGTGTTCGTGCGAATGTACCGACCGAAGTACCACCACATGTCAAATGGGGTCTGAACGAAACTCATGGGTCTCCTCTGGGGTGGGTCGGTGGACGCATATAATTGTGGTCTCCGTGTTACAAGTTAGCAATAGCATATCGCAATTCACAATGTATTCATACTGTAGAACTGCATTGACACTGTAAACTGTGTAAAAATATCCTGGGCGTGTAAAGACAGATTAACACGTGCAACTTATTTTGGCCCGTGGGTTTTCTCTTACCACAGGAACTTAGTTCCGGGCCATAACTTGGACAATAGTGGAATTCCACCCTATAAAATATACACTTACCAACATAAAAGTATATATTTATACATGATAATCGCCTTGAACCCAATGTGCATCCCTAAATTCCACTGACCTAACCCATATGTCATAATTAGGAAACTCTCAAGATACACATCGTATCCCAATAAATACATTGACTATTTATAACGAGATGAATTCAGATATACATGTAAACTTGGCAGATATACATCTATACTTGGCAAATGGTTATTACTATTATTATCATAGTTGGCTTCATGATCATATGTCGAACTCTTTCCTAAATTCAGAGATATATGTATATGAGTGTGTACAACATGGTCAGTCGTATATTCCTTTCTTAGATTCTTTCAACTTTTCTAATTTTCTTACGATGACGTTTATAATTTCGAACTGGCACAGCCATCTTTGTACCCCCTTCCGTCCCTGATAAACAAGTGACAATACCATATCAAAGAAAATGCATTTGAAGGAAGTGGTGGATAAGATGTCCATATATATAATAATAAAATAGAGCGAAGATTCAACAGTTTTTTAATTTGTTACGTATATGTAATTAAATTGCTTGTGTGTTAGTTTTAAAATCCATTTTTTATTTTATGTTTTGTTTCATTACATTTTATTGTAATGATTATCGAAAGGATTCGAAATTCTTTTTCAGTAATTCGATATTTTCTTTTAGTAAATGTTGTTTATCTATGACGTAAAACGTGTTACATGAGAATTATTTTTAGTTAACCTAGTTCGTCTTAGGTTGGGAAGTTTGTAAACAGGCAGTTAAAATGATTGGTCAGTATCAGGGCCATACTTTGATTGCGTGATCACTATGTGTAAACAACGTTTCTTTATCATTGGTTCTTAAGTGGGGCTACACTGGAGTACGTGATAGATCTCCTGTAGTAAGAGACCATATGACCCATCTCGCGAGACTTGAAATGATGTTTTTGGGGTTTAAATACACATTCTTAATATTCCTCTGGCAGAGTCGTTTTAACATCTTGAAGGAAGAAGGCGTTATTTTTATTTGTTGCCAGATTGTTTGTTTTTCATCTGATTTTTGGATTTAATAATTTATTCTCCTGGAAACTCAACAAGTTGACTTTCTTATAAAAATTTTGAAAGATATTCATGGAAATTTATTCTGGAATTATTCGGAAACAAAAACTGTGATTCAAGTGAGGAATTGTTGATATTTGTACATGGACCACATCTGACGTCATCGCCTTCCATATTTGTACGTCGTCGAGATTCGAACCTGGATTCTAATAGAACTATTTAGTGATAGGACTTGTATTTTTCATTCTTAGGATTAAATTTTGGATTATATTCACAAACCGTAAGTCCTATTTACCAATTGTTACATTGTTTTCTAGGGAAATAAATTATTTTGTTAAAATATACAAAGCTTGTTGACTTCACTCTTTTCTTCTGTTACATTTGTACGAGCCTACACGTAACAGGAGAAAATTGGGAGCTTGTCTGGGATATAAGAATTCTGGTTAAATATTTCAGAAAATTGTTTTTTGATATTTAAATTCCCCTAGTTTCTAAATCCCTAGTACTATTTTACATTTTGTGTGAAATCTTAAGTGAAAACAACAGGCTTTCATTTACAATGTCATCAAAAGTGGAAATATTTCTTTCTAATCCAACTCAGGAGCAGTTGGATAGTCTGAAAAAAGATGAGTTGCGTGAACTTGCCAGAAAGTACGATCTTTCTGAAGCAAAATCTTCCTTGACGAAAGAAGAAATTAAAACTATTTTGATCCAATATTTGGTGGGGAAAAATATTTTAGATAGAAGTGTTTTAGCATCAGTCAGTAAGTCTATGACAGAC
This sequence comes from Megalonaias nervosa, assembly GCA_016617855.1. Lineage (NCBI taxonomy): Eukaryota > Metazoa > Mollusca > Bivalvia > Unionida > Unionidae > Megalonaias > Megalonaias nervosa. The sequence continues at coordinate 12,105 of JAECUM010061771.1, read as the reverse complement.
ACTGACATTAAAGTAATCGAATTAAAAATGAAATACAAAATGGAAGCAGAGTTAAGGAAGCTCGAGCTTCAGAAAGAGAAAGAACAAATGCAGTTGCAATTTGAAGAGAAGCAATTGCAATTGCAATTTTAAGAAAAGGAGAGAGAGAGAGAGAGAGAGAGAGAGAGAGAGAGAGAGAGAGAGAGAGAGAGAGAGAGAGAGATAAACAATTACAATTTGAGAAAGGGGAGAAAGAGAGACAGGAGAGGGAGAAAGATAAACAATTACAATTTGAAGAAAAGGGGAGAGACAGGAGAGGGAGAAAGATAGACAATTACAATTTAAAAAAGAGGAGAGAGAGAGACACACACACAAATTCAATTACAAAGAGAGAAGGATGAAAGGGAATTTCAACTTAGAATGAAAGAATTTGAGTTGGCAAGTGGCAAGCACGATTCCACTTCACATACAGATTCAAGTTTTGACATTACAAAAAATATCAGGTTAGTTTCCCCTTTTAGGGAAAAGGAAGTAGACAAATATTTTATCTACTTTGAAAAAGTTGCTGAAAATTTGAAATGGCCAAGGGAGCATTGGACTCAATTATTGCAATGTGTACTTTTCGGCAAAGCCCGAAATATCTATGCATCCCTGTCAGTACAACAGAGTTCTGATTATGATTTGGTTAAGGAGTGCATATTAAGGGGTTATGCGTTAGTCCCTGAGGCTTATCGGCAAAAATTCAGGAACTATAAAAAGGAAGCTGCACAGACTTATGTCGAATTTGCTAGAAAAAAAGAAAAGTTATTTAAAAGATGGTGTTTAGCCAAGAAAGTTGAATATGATTATGAAAGTCTTGAACAACTTGTGTTACTTGAGTTCAAAAACTGTGTTCCTAATGATATTAAGAATCATCTTGGAAAGCATAAGATTGAAACCTTGGAAAATGCTGCTCTTGCTGCCGATGAATACTCCTTAACTCATAAAGTTCCTGTTGTAGGCAAATCATTCACTCAGCAGTCTACTGGTAGAAAGGTATTTCAGCCTAATACGACTCCTCCTAAAATTCAATCTGGCACAACTTCTAAAAATCAAGCTTCTGATAAACTTGATTCAAAATCCTTGTCTCTGCCTACGTGTACCTATTGCAAGAAAAAAGGACACGTCATTTCTGATTGCTTTAAATTGAAATATAGGCATCAGAATCAAGATAGACCTATCCCAAATGCTCTTATTTCTAAGAGGTCAAGGTCACGGTCATGTATTGAAAGCAATACATTTGTTGGGTCTCATAAACCCCAGTCTGATTTTATTATGGAGAATTATGAACCATTCACGTCGAAGGGTTCTATATCACTCTTGGGTGATTCGGCCAATCCTATCCCTATTATAATTTTAAGGGATACAGGAGCTTCTCAGAGTCTTTTAGTGTCAGGTATTTTGCCTTCTTCTGAGAAGTCCTGTTCTAATGAGAGTGTTCTCATTCAGGGAGTAGAGTGCGGCTTTGTTAATGTTCCTCTCCATTCTATACATTTGTCATCAGACTTAGTTTCAGGACCTGTGACAGTCGGTACAGTGTTTAACTTACCCGTTGAGGGCATTCATTTGTTGCTAGGCAACGACCTAGCTGGAGACAAGGTTGTGGTTAATCGACTTGTAACTGACAAGCCTTCTTTGGATCAGAAAGTTGATCCAAGTGAAAAAGAATACCCTGAGTTATAACCAGCTTGTGTAGTTACCAGAGCTATGTCAAAGAAAGCTCTTGAGAATGATTTTGATAAGGAAAATATTCCTTCAGCTGACACATGTATTGGTCAGGCTTTTGATGAGGTCACTTTCACTTCTAATTTGGATCAATCAAAAGGTATTTATCACAGTGATCCTCTTTTAAATACTCATTCTCTTTTATCTAATAAGGGTGATAAACGACAATCACTTGTCGTCGAACACGAAAAAGATCCTGAGATCTCCTGTTTGTTTCAGAGGGCCATTAGTGAAACTGAAGCCACTGAAGTACCTGTCTGTTATTTTATTAAAATTGGAATTCTTAATGAAAATGGAGACCTCCCGAGGTACTTGCTAATGACAAGAGGTCAGTGAACTATCAGATTGTAGTTCCAAAATCGTACAGACAGGAAATACTTAGTTTGGCCCATGAAACTCCTCTGGCTGGTCATTTAGGGATAAATAAAACTTATAACAAGATCTTGACTCACTTTTATTGGCCAAAAATCAAAAGTAATGTTTGTAAATTTTGTAGATCTTGTCATACTTGTCAAATGGTAGGAAAACCCAATCAGAAGATACCTAAAGCTCATCTGCAAACAATTCCTGCATTTGACGAACCATTTAGCAGAATTATGGTAGATTGTGTTGGTCCCTTACCTAAGACCCAGTCAGGCAACCAATATTTGTTGACCATTATGTGTGCGTCAACAAGATTCCCAGAGGCAATTCCTTTGAGGAATATTAAAACCAAAACTATAGTAAATGCTTTAATAAAGTTTTTTGCTCAATTTGGCCTTCCCAAATCTGTCCAATCGGATCAAGGGTCAAATTTCATGTCTGGAATTTTCCAGCAAGCTATGCACGAATTAGGCATTAAACAATTTAAATCTTCTGCCTATCATCCTGAGAGCCAAGGGGCCTTAGAAAGATTTCATCAGACTTTAATGAATATGATTCGATCATATTGCTTTGATACTAGCAAAGATTGGGATGAAGGATTTCATTTACTTTTGTTTGCTGTTAGGGAGTCCGTTCAAGAATCTTTAGGATTCAGTCCCTTTGAACTAGTTTTTGGACATACTGTGTGTGGACCTTTGAAGTTGTTGAAAGAGAAACTTCTTTCAAATGAAGACATTGAGCTCAATCTTCTTGACTATGTTTCTGATTTTAAGTACAAATTGTCAAAGGCTTGTGAGTTCGCAAGAGCAAATCTGCGCTCTACTTCGTCCAGAATGAAATCAAGATATGATAAAAACTTAAGGGATAGGAGTGTTCAGCCTGGTGATAGAGTTCTAGCTCTCTTGCCCATTCCACAAAATTCCCTTCAGGCCAAGTATTACGGTCCATACACGGTTGAAAAGAAAGTAAATGATTTAAGTTACATCATAAATACTCCTGGAAGGCGAAAAAACAACTTTGCCACATTAACATGTTAAAGGAGTATATTGAAAGAGATAGCCAAGTAAATCATACAATTAATTTAGTTGTACCTGTCCCACCAACTGAAGATTTAAGTGAAGAAATTCAATTGGACACCGTTGATCTTGGAGCAACAAATCTTCGGAATTTGGAAATTATGAAAGATCTAGACCAGAAACTTTTACATTTGCAACAACAAGAAAGAAATGAACTTAAACAGTTATTATTCGAATATGAGCACTTGTTTCCGAATATTCCTACGAGGACAAACAAAATTTTTCATGACGTTGAAATTGTAGATTCAAAACCTGTGAAACAACATCCATACAGGATGAACATTCTCAAACAGGAACACTTGAAAAAGGAAATTCAGTATTTGTTGGAGAAAGATTTGATAGAGCCCAGTAAAAGTGATTGGAGTTCACCATGCATACTTGTTCCAAAACCGGATAAAACTTTCCGTATGTGCACTGATTATAGGAAGGTGAACAGTGTGACGAAAACAGATTCATTTCCATTACCAAGGATCGATGATTGTATTGATAAAATTGGAAATGCCAAGTACGTCACCAGATTTGACCTTCTGAAAGGATTTTGGCAAATTCCACTTAAGGAAAGAGCGAAAGAAATTTCGGCATTTGTGACTCCAGATGGACTCTATCAATATAAAGTAATGCCGTTTGGGATGAAGGGTTCTCCAAGTACGTTTGAACGTTTGATGAATATGATTACTTCCGGTCTAGATAATTGTGATGCTTATATTGATGATGTCATCATCTACAACGACACCTGGAAAGGACATCTAGCCACGATTCGGAAATTCTTTGAAAGACTCACTGATGCCACTTTGACAATCAATTTATCTAAAAGTGAGTTCTGCCGTGCTTGTGTAACTTTTCTAGGACATATTGTGGGACATGGTCAAGTTAAACCTATTGATGCTAAGGTTAAGGCTATCTCCGATTTTCCTGTGCCTGTCAGTAAAAAGCAATTAATGCGATTTTTGGGTATGGCCGGATACTATCGAAAGTTTCGTTCCAATTTTTCCAATATTACTGAACCTCTGACAAATTTGTTAAGTAAGAGAAACATGTTTCTCTGGACTGAAAAATGTCAGGAAGCTTTCGATAGGTTGAAAGCAATACTCAAAAGTGCGCCGGTTCTAACAGCTCCAAATTTCGGTCAGTCTTTTAAATTGTCTGTGGATGCAAGTGATGTTGGGGTTGGAGCAGTATTGATTCAAGAAGACAGCAATGGAATTGATCACCCAGTGTGCTATTTCTCTAAGAAATTAAATAAGCACCAAAGAAAGTACTCAACAATCGAGAAGGAATGTTTGGCTTTTATTTTGGCATTACAACATTTTGAAGTTTACATTAGCTCGGCTCCTTCTCCGGTTGCTGTGTATAGTGATCACAACCCCCTTACTTTCATCGACAAGATGAAAAATAAAAATCAAAGATTATTAAGGTGGAGTTTGTTTTTGCAAGAGTATAATCTCAACATCAGGCACATCAAAGGAAAATACAATTTGATTGCAGATGCACTTTCCCGTGTATAGAAATATTATTTCATATACACTTGATATAATTCATAAGAATTTTCTTATGTAATTTTGTTTACCTCATGTATAATTTACATATGGTAAAAAGAAAGCTTTATTATATAAATCTTTCGTTTTTCTTTATGGGGGGAAGTGTTACGTATATGTAATTAAATTGCTTATGTGTTAGTTTTAAAATCCTTTTTTATTTTATTTTTTGTTTCATTACATTTTATTGTAATGATTATCGAAAGGATTCGAAATTCTTTTTCAGTAATTCGATATTTTCTTTTAATAAATGTTGTTTATCTAAGACGTAAAACGTGTTACATGAGAATTATTTTTAGTTAACCTAGTTCGTCTTAGGTTGGGAAGTTTGTAAACAGGCAGTTAAAATGATTGGTCAGTATCAGGGCCATACTTTGATTGCGTGATCACTATGTGTAAACAACGTTTCTTTATCATTGGTTCTTAAGTGGGGCTACACTGGAGTACGTGATAGATCTCTTGTAGTAAGAGACCATATGACCCATCTCGCGAGACTTGAAATGATGTTTTTGGGGTTTAAATACGCATTCTTAATATTCCTCTGGCAGAGTCGTTTTAACATCTTGAAGGAAGAAGGCGTTATTTTTATTTGTTGCCAGATTGTTTGTTTTTCATCTGATTTTTGGATTTAATAATTTATTCTCCTGGAAACTCAACAAGTTGACTTTCTTATAAAAATTTTGAAAGATATTCATGGAAATTTATTCTGGAATTATTCGGAAACAAAAACTGTGATTCAAGTGAGGAATTGTTGATATTCGTACATGGACCACATCTGACGTCATCGCCTTCCATATTTGTACGTCGTCGAGATTCGAACCTGGATTCTAATAGAACTATTTAGTGATAGGACTTGTATTTTTCATTCTTAGGATTAAATTTTGGATTATATTCACAAACCGTAAGTCCTATTTACCAATTGTTACATTGTTTTCTAGGGAAATAAATTATTTTGTTAAAATATACAAAGCTTGTTGACTTCACTCTTTTCTTCTGTTACATTTGTACGAGCCTACACGTAACAAATTGGTTATATTTATATCTTATCTTAGTTTATTTCATTTTGTCAAATTTCAGACCTCTTCTTCTCGAAAAATTATTAATAAAAGTTGATTAAAGGAAGCTTAAGGTTGTTGCTGAATGTTTTGAATCTTTTGATGTTGGACTGTATGTATTTTCTGTCCCTGAAATAAATGCTGTTTAAACCAATAGAGGATTTGAGTGATATAGCAAATTACTTGAATAAGTAAGATACTCACAAATGTACATTACTTTCTGAAATCTTATTTTTTTCCGTACTAAAAGAGATACTTTCTTCTATTCCTAATAAAACCATAATCAATCATTCAGTTCGATTGGACAGGATATATAGTCGAAGAGCAAGTATGAGAAAAGACTCGTCTTCATATTTCATGATGTTAAAATGTTTTGCTAAATGAGTAGTTCATCGCATGAGTAGTCAAAAGAGAATACCCAGCGGGCTAAAATACAATAATGCATCCCATAAAGCTATGGTATGAACAATTTAAACAGGTCTCTATTGAAATAAAAATAGTTCTTTATTATACGCCGACTCAAATCACGAAAGTTTTTGTTGTAAGCAATGTCTATATTGAGGCAATAAAAGAAAATATAGCAATTTGTTGGCACACTGCCAAAACATTTCAAACATCCTGTAACTCAATGCACAATTGTACTACATCTTTTGTGTTCCTTTCTTTTGTTAGGGACTGGAAGGCAGTAACACACTTGATGAACAGGAAAAGAAGACCAATGCAAATTATACAGGTCTATTTTTAACAATATCACGGCTGTACTTACAGGTACGTACTCGATGAGTTTTAATGAGTCAGAACTGCTTTGTATGTTCGTCATTTTTAAAAATGTCGACTCTGACAAGATCAGAATAATCGGACAATGTCAGGATTATCCACAATCGCATCATTGATGGTAATATGTACAGTCTTGATTGGATCATTATGGGGTAAGTCTAATTTGATGGTCAGTGAAAGAATTTATATATGAGGAATATATCAGGGACACTGTAATTCGAATGGCTCCTGTTGGATAGTTTGTCCCTTGAAAAATAACGCGGCGGCCACGTATTTATGGAATTTAATATCAAATCATTTCAAGAATTCATACCAAGTTGTGACAAAAAGAAACTATTGATAGATCTAGTTATTAAATGTACGGGAAATGGGATCAAATTTGATTCAGTGGTTTGCTTTCCAACTATCTATTTCTAAAAATAACTTTTCTTATGAACCCCATGTTACATCATGTCACCGTTACGACCCTAAGGTTTTAAACTAAGTAACAAGAAAGAGAAAACCAACAAGTTTCGTAAAATTCAACTCATAATTCATTTTCCTAGAATACAAGTTTTATCACAAGTCCAAAGAATAGAGCCATCCGAATGAATCCAGTGGTGTTCGGAATGAATTTCAAAATTGAATGCACTGTGTCATTAGTATTGAGTGTGTCAATGTGCCAATAGACTTGATACGTCACAATGATATAATCCAGAATATCTTTGAATGGAGTGATTTAATTCTAATGTCAATGAGCACATTCTTATTCCAATGGATAATTACAGTAAAAAAATCCTCTCAAAATATAAATGAACACAACTAAAATTAATTTATCAAGGACTGATACTGAGACATGGAAGGAGTAATTCTAATGTAAACAACCTTCATATAAAAACCTAAGACAGAATAAGAGGAACAGGATGAGCATCAAAAGTTTTTTTCAAGAACATTCTAAGGTCAGGTCTTTTACTTAAATTTTATTAAGAATATGACAAATATCACGCAGACCAGGAATTCCGAAGGGAAAAGACAATGTCCTGAACTCAAATCTACGTAAACATGTTTACAAAAATAGACTTTAGTCTACACTCATGGACAAAAGTTATGGCTGTAATATGTTCTTTACAAGGTGACCCTTACTAGCTGCAATCATAGACAAACATTAAACACATAATATAGACACACATAACAAAGCAGACTTACGACCTTGAAAGGATGTAAGATTGGATTACTGGTTAAGTCGGAAGGTATAGTTATATGATCAAGTCCCCCCCCCACAAAAAAAAAAAAAAGTCTTGGGGGATGATAACAATGCTATTTGTTGTTGTTAGTATCTTTGATTCTTAATTCGGGCCTAGACTGCACATATTTTATTCCAACACAGCAACACAGTATAGATTAAAAACGTGGTTTGAGGAACTAATATATTGGACAGACTGTGGGTCAATGTTTCTGTGGGTTTTTTTGGTGTGTGTGTGTGTGTGTGTGTGTGTGTGTGTGTTCAGGAGACCCGCTTGCACACCCTTTTGTCATGTGCTCTGTGGCTATATAGTGTTTAAACAGTTTGGAAGTCTGATACACCTGTATTGAATTGTCCAGCATAAAAGTAATGCATACATTAGACCTATTCACTTTTGAGTTATTCTTAGTCCTAGACCCAAAGACATTTGAAATTTACTTCGTTAAGATGTTTACCTGACTGTTTAGTGGATAAACCAATCATAGACCATTTGATGTAATGCTGTATAAGGTATTCTGTGATTGATGACCGGTTGGTTAGAGTACACACACGCACACACACACACACACACACACACACACACACACACACATATATATATATTACATTTTGTTATAGTATCTATTGTTAACGCCAATAAGGATTAGTTCAACTTTTAATGTACAATGGTATAGTTTTACAAAGTATGTAGGTGCTCGTGATAAGTGGACTTAAAACTATTGAAATACTGATGTCATATTAACCTTCACCATCGATGCGGAATGGGAGATTCACTGTAAAATTTACAGTTTAAAATAGAATCCATTAAGACTTAGAATCGAGCCAACAGTTTGCAGATCTTGCCAATATTAGTATATTTTGAACCGAGTTTAGTCCCTACATATACGTAGATTCAAAGCGAGGTACTCTACCTCTACACTTATTTCTCTTAAACTTATCTTCAATGTATCATTATTGCTTTAAGCTTCAATATAAAACATTTGTTTGGGGGTGGGGTGGGTGGGTTAACGCCATTTCCAGCGCATGATAGGCTATACATGGCAGCCAGTATAATTGGTAGAGGAAGAACACGAGCAAGCCCCGGTACAAACCACCGATCTATGGGTAGCTACTGGCAAGCTTTCCCACATATCCACAATGGCCGAGCCCAGGACTCGAACCCACGCTGACAGAGGTGAGATTACAGTGATCGGTAAGGCAAGCGCTTTAGACCATTAGGCCACCCGGGACCCCTAATAGAAGCATAAGGATGCAATACATTGATGCAAATGGGAATTGTTTTAATTCAGATCATATATATCCGACAGAAAAGCACAGAAAACAAGCAGGAAAATAGTGCTTTCTTTTCGGCTTAATTGTACCATTCATTAAGTTTAGGATTATATCAAAATTATATGGTCATTTAGAATTGAAAGAAGACTCACCCATTTTTGTGTGTCTGTTATACGTTTGTCACTAACCTTTAAGCTTACTATGCAATCTACGTAACAGTATGAAATGAGTGTTAATTAAGAAACGTCTTTGTCATAAATACAATGAAGATTCTCACAATATTCTGCTATTGACTTTAGATCTCTAAACCCGTAAATCATCTGACCGTCCTTATTCTAATGTTGTGCTCATGTGAAAGAAACAACGGCGGATAGTTTTTACTTCAGATATATTATTTTTGCAGCATATAATGTAATCGAAGCGTGCTACAGTAGCTTTCAAAATGATTACCTGCAGCCCGCATGTCCTGCTGGTCACGTGATCTACGTATCAGATGTGTACACGTACGCCAAGAGGAATGGCACGGGATGTCGGGAGGAGTCCTCCCACTATTTATACAATAAAACATACTGCTGTCGATATGTTAATGACAAAGATGATTGCGGAATGAGGTAGGTCAAAGTAAAGATTCGACTAAAAGTCATTTAAATAAATATGCCAGAGGTAGAAAAGGATGATACTTTAGAAATATTTTGATATTAACTAAATTCCACCTATTTATTTTAATGGAAAGCCTTTATCAGTCTTTAATTACCTGGACAAGAGAATTTCGTTTATAGCACCGTTCTATGCCATATTAAAATGGTAGGTACCGTACATGAATACGTATCTTTGCGGATGGCTACTCTTCATTTTGGAAAATACATTCAGTCTGCCCAAGTACCGAAAGGTTGGACCGCATAAGTCCTGTTTTACTGACTATGAATCTAACGTACAGGGTAGCATACAGTGACAATAAGTAGTACTTTCGTTATCACATTGACTCCATTATTCTAGTATTTAAAAAGGATTAGTAATCTTTCCAGGAAAAGTTACAAAGGAAACGTCTCTGATTCACCTAAATTAGCAATTGTTAACTTCTGTAGCTTAATATATCATTAACAGGGACAACAAACTTGATCATGACTACAGGGCTGAGAAAAGTCGTACATTGCATGCTCAAGCATTTTTAAACTGTACGTATATGTCGTTACAAAGAATTATAGTTGATAGCATAACCATAAATAACAGCACATATCGACATCAACAAGAGTGTTACTGTTCTAGCTGTAGAATTACTATATATAGGTCAAGAGTACGCGCTCTGTTAGTCCAGCGTTCCTTCTAGAGTTATCTCCCACCGCCATATCTTGTGGCAACAAATTATGTCACTTGCATTTCAACCTTAATCATCCAGGCCCGGCCATAGAGGAAGGCGAACGAGGCAACCGCCTTGGGCCCCGCTCTTCTCCGCAATGCAGTTTTGTTGCTTGGGGCCCCGCGCTCATTGCTTGCTGCCTTGGGCCCTGCATGCTGCCTTGGGCCCCGCACATCCTAGGGCCGGGCCTGTAATCATCAGTAACCTCCAATATAAAATAAGTCATCGAATATCCTCAGTCAGGTTTATGCTTATATGTTTATTGTTTATAACTGTTGTAATCAGTGTTGCATTCTTTCATCTATTTTATTTTTTACTGTCTTACTCCGTTTTTCTTTCCTGAACTTCTATTTATTTTATTAAATATATGTACACAATCCAAAGTCTGTAGAAACTGTCGTTCATGATCTCTGTTAAAAGTATGCTATAGTAGGCATATACGTACGTGGGTGTTAATACAATAGCCGAAATGGATTTTACAGGTACTGTATATACTATTAACGCAGGACTGAACACGTAGTGCTTGGCTATCAAAATAAAACAATTTATATAACTTGTATATTTTATAAAAGATTCAAAGTAATCCTCTCTCAGGTACATATACATACATGTATCTCTCAAGACGTAATCGTGTCAGGAAAAATAAAGCAAAGAAAATACAAATTTTCTAACTCTAACTTCTTTTGATGGTTAACTTAATATATAGAGGATCTCAAAACGGCTAATGACTTAATATTGAATTTATGAAAAAAGGGTTGAATAATGTCCAGCTTTTGCGAGCCTTGGCGATCAAATGCTGGACATTATTCAACGAGTTTCATAAATTTAATATTAAATCATTACCAATTTTAAATCATTACGCAACTGAGATTTTGTTTTAACGCATAAATTTCGTTTTAATGGACACAGGCGTGAAATAAGAAGAAATAATTTCATTCATTCTGTCCCAGAGAAGCACCCTTCATTTGTTGCGGTTAAAAACATTCCTTTGAATTATTTTGTTCTTTAACTAGTAAAATTATTAGTTTCATTTTCACCAATTATAACTCAAAGAGCAACAGTTCTTCTGAATGAACTGAATATTTGACTCATACAAAATAATTTTTCAACACAGAATGTCTATATATGTTCAGTATGATGTCACATAGTTTTAGTTCGGTTAGACAAATATTTAGCAGCGAGAGTATGTTATATTCAGTTTCACTTCTAAACATTCATATTGTTGAATACGACAAGGGATGATTTTCCCGCGATCGCAGAATAATGCGCTAGAATTTCATAGGCTTATTTGGACCAATCAGAATCGCATAAAGTGATATTTAATATATTGTCATACCAAAACTATGAAACTGTACGTGCCATATGTAAAGTGTACCGACTGTGTTATAATAATATGAATATTAAATAGAAAACAGATATTATTAATGCGTGAAGTCACTGAATCAAACGTAAAACCATGTTTCATTTCAAACTGAGTTCTCAGAGGAAACAAGCTGATTAACTGGTTTTAATTGCTCTTTACGACATAGAATGGAAAGCGTTATCTCTGGCTACCATGCTGTATGTATGGACACATGATCACATGAAAATTTTTATTTCAACTTTAAACGAATACTATCTCTCAGAATTATATATATTCAGAATTATATATATATATAATTATTTATGTGAAAGGTCACTTCACTGGGATATATATATATATATA
>JAECUM010061769.1:0-14533 GCA_016617855.1 Megalonaias nervosa | reverse complement strand
GTTTATGTCCACGCCATGGTCCTTGCACCATGTATTTGGACCATATTGCTTCAAATGAGCAGGGCAAAAGCTAAATCTTGTAACTGTGTGTTTGGATCATTTGACTTCTAATTAACACAACAGCAGCATAAGGACGATCGATTCTTTCTTTGGTATATGTCTAGTACAATTGTACGAAACGTGTGCTCGTGCTTTTTTATGAAGAAAACGATTAAGAAAGACATAAATTGTCCTTTCTGGCAAGATGAGTGCTGAATAGAAACATAACCGAAACCATGTAATGAAAAGAATAGCTATCAGAGGTTGTCAAGCGTGCTTAATAGAAATATATACATTATTTAAACAATCTTGCAAAAACGCCAAACAAGTTTTATTGGTACTATCTTTTACTATTACGTGTATTGTGGACAGTTCCTTTATTGACGTCACAACCTCACGCGTGCGTATTGGGCTGTTTGTAAATAGTCGCTTTGTTAACTTTGGCTTGTTCTAGTACAGTGTATTAAATATGCTTACCTATTAGCAATTACCATGGTGTAAGATGGGTGCTACTAGTTATTAGAATGAATTTGAATATATAGTTGTTGCTGTGTTCATTAGCAGCCAAATGATCCAAATATATGACGTAATGAATACGTCAAATGACCCAAATACATGTAATGACTTCGTAAAAAGGCCCAAATACATTAAGTAATGACTACATCTCACATAAGCGTAAGACAGCGGGTACAGAAGTGTTAGAGAAATTTCTTCTTTGTAGAAGATATTTCAAAGGTATCCATACATAGACAATCGCTCATTGATAGTGGATATGTAATTAGTATCCGTGCATTGACAATCCCTAACTGATAGTGGCTATGTCAATAGCACCCATACATTGATAATCTCTCACTGTCTTTCAACGATACTGGTGGTAAAGAAAAAGCGTTAATAATATGATTTTACAACGGCTAATTTTCTAATGACTTGATTTTGTCATTTTCGTTCTATTTTGATACAATGCGATGATTATTTGATTTCAGCAATCTATATTTGTCAAACAAGATTTAAATAGTATAGCTGACTTTCTCAGAGCATTATACTGAGGCGGGGGGCGGGGGGAGCTTTCTATGACTTCACTATCGCTTCAGTATTTGTATACCACATGTGAAGTTCCAATGGATACCTCATTGATTAGCTCACCAGAATCAGTTAATGGGTTGCAGGTTTAACTCTGCCGAGACTATCCAGAGTCAGCTGATGCGTTCTGTCTCTGCGCAAAACGCTTAATTTTCATTGCCTTTACACTTAAATTGTCTTTTAATCTATTTTTTTTTTCTAATCAAAGTTACGTAGAAAAATCGAAAATGAATTTTTAAATTTACAAAATATTAGGGCTGTTAAAATTAGGACGTTCGTCATGTACATTTATAAGTTCATTAAAAATTGCTTTCTTTCTAACGTGTGGCTGAACATTTAAGATTTGAATATTTCCTACTCCTTATATGCAGTTTTCGCTGTTGAAATTATGTACCGTCTCTAACAAAGTATAAAAACCTTAAATGGCAATAAATTTTACATTCTAGTAAGGATAAATAGATACCACATAAACTGACTACTTATTGCCTTAAATGACTCAGGATTAATGACAAGCTGAGTTAATTAATATGACTTCTTCGTGTCATCAGTCGAAGCTGACCACATAAAAGAGACAAGAAGAGATACTCCCACCGAACACAGTAGACACTACTATCAAGAATTGTTTAATTTTATTACATTACGTACATCTCAGATTAAAGCCCAAAGAGGACAATCTTTGGTTGCCATCTTGGCAAACGGCAAATAACCTTTCAGAGAGCCATCGGGTAAAGTAGTAATGATCCAAGCGTTGTTACCAACGTCACTTGTTACCAACGTCACTTATTACCAACGGGAATTACTAGGGCATATAAGAATGTTATCAGATGCTACTGAATCAGAGAATCGATCAAGATGTCAAATTTAAATAAAGAATCATCTGTAACAACCGTTTCTTCTATCTAACTGCTGTTATCGCTACTATAAAAGCTTGTTTGAAAATAAGACTCTGAATGTAGAAAGGAAGTGTTAGTTACTCTACAGCAGGAATATAGTTTAATCTTACATACAGGGAAGATAAGGTTGCCGAATTCTACCATTTACGCACTTACCGTGTGTGTGTGTGTGTGTGTGTGTGTGTGTGTGTGTGCCGTATGAAAGAGAAAAGAAAACCATTAACAAGTTCTGTAATGTTTAGTATGTGGATAGGTGTGTATTTTTTCTCATGATTTGATTTGATAATATAGTTTGATTTATTCTCCAATTTTGTTTTAAATGCTTGTTTGGGAGCTTTATATCTCTGCCTAAAAGGATCGTAATTACAACAATACCTATTTATCTATCTAACACATGTGGCAATAATTTTGCAATATTTACACTATTTTGAAATAATCTGAAACATATTCAAAGAAAAATAAAATTTGCCACCGTTTCTGGTGCACGTGTTTGCGATGACTTGTCTTAAGTTAGAAAGCAAGATATTCAATACGTAGGTGGACCGATCATCCATCTTCATTTTCAGACAGTATTGTTAATATCCAAATGAATTTTCACCAACGTTTAGTCAGCAACTGTTTATCTCCACTGTCTAGACATATTTAAATTTCGCTCATAACTTTTGATTCCATAGGCTTAGACCGAGCATAGCAGTTTACATCATATATCTCTATCTATATAAAGGACATGGACATGGGACTTTGTTTACATTATCATGATTTTGATCTTGTACTGAGCGGATACTTCAAACTAATACATAAATATTTTATATCAACAAATTCCCTATGACAAAGTTATTTCCAGATTTTATGTCAAATTGACAACAGATTCCAGTCATTGATTCATCTCGTCCCTTGTCTGTACCATAGCCCACTTTTGCATAGACCTAACTTGGACATGTATCGGGTCTTTCTTTCATCTTGAAACTGTAATATTTGTACTATAAATCAAAGTCATATAGTAAAGATCATATAAAAGACAAGTGGCCAATATTAAAACTGAATAAAAATATGACGTTTTCTGTTTCCCAAACAAAATCACTTCCTGCTGTCTTATCATATTGTCAATAGCTCAGCGTTCATAATTAGCATTATGTGATAAACTCTAAAAAATATGTCCACCATAAATAGCTTGAAATATCGTCTGTGTTTACTCTGTGATCGCAATACCTCGTATTCCAGGTTACCTTCCTTCAACTTGTCTATCTAAATACGCAATCAATAGCTTCTACGAGTGCAATCCGCCTAGCTCGTGTGGTACAGTTATAGGTCAAATGAATTGATAGCTCCTTGTCGCTTAAGGACTCGCGGTACTAAGTCAGTTCCCATAGTAAACCTATGCAAACATCATGATATTAAAAATTCAATAACTTAAAATTTCTGAGTGCTCATGATCAAACCTATATTTATCAGTATAGATGAAACCTGGATGTCAGCTTCTGTGTAGAGGAAAGGATATGAGCCGCGGCATTTTCTGGATCTGCATGTGTTTGAAACATGTGCTTTCAATTCCGCACCAAAAAGTCAGGTGCTAATTTTAGTAATGAGTGTTCCAAACTCAAGACTGTTAAAGGACTGAAATTCCATCAATAAAACAATGTATCTAATTTTTTTTTCACTTACAACTAGGATGAGCTCTCAAAAGATTCTTTGTCATTAAACATAACTTACATTATTAACCAATCCTGGCCAGCCAAACCCATAATTACTCTATTTTCTGTTCTCCCATTTCCAGGTTGCTTCCCATTTTTCCATATAATTAGTACCGTGTGTCCTTAAAACAACAGAATAAGCCAGTGTTTATTTGCCGATGCAGATATGGGTTTAACTTGAATTTATGACAGGTAAAAAGTCCTTTCTTAATGCAACAAACAATGGGACCCGTGTGAGTTCGTCAATCAGTTTTTTCTTATACCCTAAAAAGTTATCTTTAATATCGAAAATCGATTCTAACAAAGTCTTTATTTAAAAAAATCTACCAAGGCTGTCCTTAAAGTACAACACTACATACACCCACCCACCTATGACAAAATTGTGCATATTCTTGGAGTCACAGCGTAAAACTTGCATGTTAAAATGTAAAATGATAAAACTTCATGGACCTTTGATATTCTAATAACTTGTCTCTATTTCAAATTTAAAGAAAGATATATGCTCCTAGACACAAAATGATAGGACATTTGAACTTTAGTTTCAGCTTAAGGTTTTTGGTCAACAAATCACAACTTTAGTTTTGAAATGTGTTACGTGTAGGCTCGTACAAAAGTAACAAAAGAAAAGAGTGAAGTCAACAAGCTTTGTAAATTTAACAAAATAATTTATTTCCCTAGAAAACAAGTTAAAAATATGAAATAGGACTTACGGTTTGTGAATCTAATCCAAAACGTAATCCTAGAATACAAAAATATAAGTCCTATTACTAAAAAGTTCTAATTGAATCCAAGTTCGAATCTCGATGAAGTTCCAATATGGAAGGCGATGACGTCCTCTATAACCAGTTTGTGTTGATGTGTCAACAGTTCCTTGTTGAGTCACCAAGAATATAATTCCGGCTTTTGAATTCCGAATAATTTAGTGAATGTCTTTGTCCAAGAATTTCGTTGAAGAAGAGTATTTTCCAGGGTGAATAAATTATTTTAAATACGAAAATCAACTCAAATGGCAACAACAAGACAAATACCTTGAGCCCGAAGGTATATATTTATGACTGATCAAATCCACTAGAAAATATCTGTTTTAACCCGCGATTTTAGATCGCATGATGGCTCACGTGGTCACTTAACTTGAACAGCGCAGTTAAAAAAAATGCCAATTATCACGTAGGCTACTATAGCCTAGCTAAGAATCTGATTCCCACTCTGGAAATAAATTTAAAAATGAAACGTTGTTTATTCAGACTAACACGTAGGCGAAGTATGACCTTGATTAAAACCAATGATTTTCACTCTGTGTTTACCAAATTTCTGAAACAAGGTCAGCTAAAAATACATTGAAGCAATAGTTTTGCGTTCTAATCAGGCTAAAAGAACTCAACTGAGCATTAAGAGGTTAGTGTTAGGACTGGTCGGTCTGGATTCAGGATAATGTGACTGGGATGATGCCCCAGTGCTAGACATCACTATAAACAGCCACCACACTGCTGACATCATAGCGATAAGATTAAAAATATTTTAAAGCTACGTGAAAAATCCAAATCACGCACACATTCACACTCAAAACATGCTCTATTTGGGTACAGCAATACAGTGATATTCACTTTTTGGGGTTGAGATAGAAAGAAGGGATATTTATTAGGTTGAGAATGAAGCACCGGAATACACTTTAATCGCGTGCGGAATAATGTCCAAAATTTATTGTTGATTCTCAAATTTCTGACAATAAGCTAGTTCATACGCCCTATTAGTTATGCTAAGAATACGCTTAAATGACAAATTATCGGGGTTTATCGTATTTCAGAAACTCTGAAATTGTTCCAGTCTCCCGAATAACCTTGATCAAATACATTTCATACTATTTACTTTTGTACGTTTTATCACATTTTGAACATTTATATGCCAACATTAATCACTTTGCATAAATAAACTACATGGAACGGCAGGAAAACTGCAACAAAGCTACTCAGAAATGAACGTTTTGAATTGCTGGATATTTTATGGTATAGCCCAAATAAGTTAACTGATTCACATAAATTTCACGGCTTTAAAGGCATAAATGAGGCCGATATTTACTGGATTTTTGGAAGGGGTGGAGGTATTTATGGACATATAGTCTATATATGTGTGCATGTATGTAGCTGTCAGTCTGTCTGTCCATATGTTATCTATTTGCATGTGTAAAAGTACAGATACAAGAGCTTCTACATTCTAAATCTTTCAGAGAAAAAAAATACATTAAGCGAATGCCCTGTTGGAGTATTGAATATCGATACCGCTTTCAGAAATACATAATTTGAACTTTTTTTGCACAGTACTATCTGCTATTTGCGCATGTCCCTACCGCTTCTTATATCATACTCCCCAATCCCGATGTGCATTGAAACTAATTATAACCGTGGTAAATGTAAACAAAACTACTATTTCAAATAAAACTAATATTTATATCATAGAACATGTCAATACTACTACTACTACTACTACTACTACTACTACTACTACTACTACTACTACTACTAATAATAATAATAATAATAACAATAATTTAAAAGGACATAGTGATCTAAAAAAGTATGATCCGATTATGCTATTCTTTAAAAAAAATCAGTATCAACTAAGCACTCTTATTTTTGGTCGGTGGGTGGGGATATTTCCATGATGAAACGGGTAAAGATGTCGGACGAAACAAAGCTTGGCGAAATTGCCATAGAAATATTATTATTAGTTTTGAATCGCCCCCACCTGGCCCCAATAGAGTTTTATTCTCACAGTTTGAATTGAAATGGACATCGGAGGTAGATTATTTTATTTACTTTGTTTTAACTGTATACACGTCATACATCAAACTTGTACTCGACATATGCTTTTGTCAGAGACTACGTGCATGCGATAAAGAAATCAATATTTTTCTGCATAATCAGTCCTGTCAAGGGTTCGTTGCCACTGCGCTGTATCAGACATTCGACTTTGAGGACATTTAAGTTTTAGAGAGAGAGGTTTGTATTATGATTGTTTGTTTGCATGTAAAATAATACAATCCGCGTACCTGGCAACAACATACGTCAATAATTTACTGCTGATGCGATAAATCTAAATAACAATCTGGACTTCCTGGAAGGCGACCCAAAGTTCAATATTCACGGAGTTAAACTCTCGAAGCAGAATTGACTATTACAAGGTAATATTTTCGTGGAATACTTTGAACAAGAGAGAATTTCTCCTGAAAAGAATGTAACATATAAATAACTACTTGCTTACATCAACAAGAAAAGGTAAGGCATACAAAACTAATTGTTGACACAAACCATTTTGTATAGGATAAGAACACTAAAGTTTATACAAGAAAATTTAGTTTTGATAATAAACAAATGTTATAATTAATTTCGATAGATTTATTAATTTTATTGGACTATTTTCTTAGTTAGTAAATTACGCTTCTCAGTGATTCGCCATTTAGTCATTGAGATTTCAAAAAATGTATTCAGTCGGGAGATTGAAAACGGCATAGATAAGTTTTACGATACAATAACTATTGACAAATGAATATGAATAAATCGATTTCATAATTAATAAATCGATTCACTGGTCACTTTGAGTGTCATTTTATGAAATATTGTTACCTATTGTTACCATGTGTATGGTTAAATAACTTTAAATGAGCACGGCAAAAATCTATACGTCGATATTAAATCCAACTGCTTCTAGTACCAATATTGTATTTTTTAATATCGCTAAAACAGTTTATTTTTGTCAGTTTCTAAATCTTTACCAAATATTTACAAAACTGAAATTCCAAAACAATTCAATTAATTTTTTAATTTTCCCCATAAGCATGTCGTTGTAAAGTTGATATTACTTACGACTGGTATACATGACAATTTTTATATGAAGACAATCGTGCATGTACTTTCCTGTACATTTATTGGAGTTCTTTCAAAATAGCTTTGACATTTTTTTTTTACTTTGTTAGCTTTTAGTGAAACGTTAGAAGCTAAAAAAATATAAATTGCTTCTTTGAGTGGCAGTTTATGAAATATTATTACCTATTAGCAATTACCATAGTGTAATTGAGGTATACTAATAGCAGATATAATTAATTACAATATACAGTTTATGCTGTGTTTATCTGAAGTCACGTGGTAAGTATACATGTTGTAATAACTATGTGTGGATATAAACCTAAGAAAGGAGTCACAGAAGGGTCAATACAAGTTTTTCTTTCATATTTCAGTATTATCCATACATTGGCAGCCTCTCATTAGTTTTCAACGACATTGGAAATAACGAGAAATCGTTAACACTAGTAGCTGTAACAATATGCATCTTCTATATATGGTTGTCGTTATTCATTTTCGGTAATTTGTTAATGACTTGATTTTGTTATTATCTTACTCTTTGTGAGAGAAAGTGATGACTAGTTCGTGTTTGGCTATAAATTTTCGAATATGAGTGAAGAAATGGAGCTGATTTACTTTTAGACTCTTATTGTGATATGTATGTATGTGGAGGTGCGGGGAAGCCTTCCATTAAATCACTTTAAAGCCCCAATGCTTCCGTTTATCCTAGGTTTCAGCGTTCTTCCAGTCTAACTAAAGTTTGGAAGGATAGAAGTGATTTGTTAAAAATCCTGTTGGACATAAACCATTCTTTGAAATAATCAAGCTATCAAATTCAAATGGCGTTCAAATATTCAGTTTAGAATTAAGAGGTGCCAAACCTTACTTCAGTCAACAATGTCGCTCGTAATTCAGATCTTTTTCTGGAATGCTCCAAAAATAGTGATGTCATACATTCGACAAATTCCATTAGTGACTTATCTAATAACAACATTCGCACGTGTCGTACACAATTTATTCGAGAGGAATGAAGAGAAGCAAGCCTGCTTTCTAAATTGTGCACTAGATAAAAATAAGACTCGGGTGAATATTGGTGATCATTTGGGGCGCTGGAATGGTTTGAAGCACGAACTTGGGCTGAAGACAATCCGACATAGCGTGGTGTTGACTTCTTATGTTTACAACAGTGACGTCATCAAATCTTGTTTTCCAGCTTTCGACTGAAATCGCTTGACCGACGGATGTCCCCGATCAACATCGGATTAATTCGTACACATGTGAAAAATGGCAGGATTTCTCAGTTGGAATGAGAAAATAACACGGCTCATAATGTTATAAAACGTTCATGTTATATGATTTTAATGGAATCCAACGATGTTTAGGACCAGTATCTTTCAAGATTTGGTATTATTCCGATGATTTGACATATACGACTTTTTGCTTGTAACAAGGGCATTGGGACTTTAACATTCATATACCGCATGCTAGATTCCCATGGATATTGCCTTATTCTTTGCTCTCGATGGCTCGTTGATTAGCGTCCCAGAATTATAAACAGTAGCTTGCAAGTTCGTATCTGCCCAGACAATCCAGTATCGGCTTATGTATTGTGTCTCTGGGCAATCTCTTTACTCCATTTCCTTGGTATTATATAGTCTTGGTGCAAGATCTGCTCACACGATGTGACTGGACAAGGCGCTTTATTCCATTGTTTGGGCACTAAATCGTCTTTCATCCAAGTTCTGGTGATGCGGTGTTTGGGAAGGCGCTTTTCTCCAATTGCCTTGACACTAGTGTTTTATTTTTTAAAATCATTTTACGGGAAAAAAAGAAATAATGTTAGAATAGGAAACACACATGTCAAGCTCGGGCTGTAGCTACCCTCGCAGTGTTCGGCAAAAGTAGATAGCACAAAAAGTGTAAGATCTATATATTCTTACATACAAATGCGTGGCAGCATTATTGGACGAGTATATCCATGTGGCCGTATCCATGTATCAGTATCCAATTTCATGCGGCATTGATGTACTGGTTTGTTATACTTATTCATATTTTAGGCCGCACCAAAAACAAATCACTCTGCATTCCACATAGTGTGTGTATTGCCTGAAAATATGCAATCCTGTTATATCTCCAGTTGCACAGAAGAGAGAACTGGTCCTATTAGGCTAATTAGACAGGCTAAACTATCTCTATCAGAGCGATATAAATAAAGTATGCAAACGGGATTTTTCAACGGGTCTGCTTCAAAGTGACTGGTGTATATTTTGTTTTCGTATAAATAAAAATACGGTTATTTTGTTCCTCATTGTAATGGAGCAAATTTTTCTGTCGATCTCTGTAGAACACATTTAGTTGGACACGTGTACAATTAATTAGATTTACGGAGACCTGCGCGCGTTTAAATTGCCATAATGCACGGATTGGTACAGTCTCTGTCACGAGTTTAGCGATTTTTGATTAAGGCTACGTTTGTTTAAACTGAACAGGAAAGGGGTCAATTTCTGATCGGTATGGAAAACTGTCATTTCTGAAAGTTACCAGGAATCAGTTGGGTAGTCAATGTTTGTTAGACGAACTGCATTGTTTTTGAGCCTAAGTTCAGGCGGATACTATATTTCATCTAGACTGGTCACGCTGTGAAGGGGGCGTGGTTTCACATGAAAACTCTCAGTTTAACTGTGCAAAATGGCAAATTTGAAAAACAGTCTACGCTTTTTTCTGCAAGAGAACAAATGTAAATAGACTCCGAGTGGTTTAAGAAGTAAATTCACTCGTTAAATCATCCAGGGGAAGTAATTGTCTGGAAAAAATTGACAGACACGTTCTGGAAGTGAGAGCTTGGAAAAACAAGGCGAGATAGCTCTACGTATTACAAACTCAAGATGGACACAAAGTGGAAAGGGCGAAAGAGGCGAGACACCCTGAGAATTTGGAAAAGGAAGTCAAAAAGTGGAGAAGACCCAGACTTACCAGCACAAGGAAGTCAAAAGTGGAGAAGACCCAGACTTACCGGCACAAGGAAGTCAAATGGGATAGTCGCTGTGGAATTTGGACTGAATCAAGACCAAAAGGTTATGAAACTGTACAAGGCAAAGTTTTCGATATATTTCACTTGATCTAATGATGATTTAAATTCTATCGCTTAACAGATCGGCTGTTGGTATCATCATTTCTTTGTATTTGGAAATTCGTTGAAGAAGTTAATTCAAAAAGGAAGAAGTGAATCTTTCAATCGTAATGTATTATTACTTTTGCTTATGAACTTTATTGTTAGAGACTTTTGATTAAATTTTTTCTTTATTTGTAACGGGGGCTCGTGTTATTCTGTTCTATATACCTGCTCAGCTCTTTATCTATTCCACCTGTAAATTTCACAATTTCAATTGTTATTTACTCGTTCCGGGCAAATTACACCGTCGGCGATCACCCCTAGATAACGATAACCAAAACCCATAACACCCACCCCAACAAAGCTGCGTGGGGAGTTCTGACACTCATCAATAGCATATATTATACTGAATTATTTGCTAAAGTGGTTATTTCTCAAATGATTTTAAATGTTGGTTTTCTAGCGATATGCTCATCCATTTTTCATCAGCTGTTTGAGAGTAAACGTAGCACGAAAAAAGGACTAAAGTAAATCCAACTTACCAAAACGGAGCCTTTACAAGGGAAACTTGAACTGCATATGAAAATTCCCCACAAAGTTTCTTCATTTTGTATGTAAAAATAGCGATGATACATTTCTTTTATGGAATCAACGTTCGCTGTATCCCTCGGGTGTGTTGAATCATGTGCCCTTGGGCTCGGGCTTTAACGCCCTCTGGATTTGGCGAACGCTGATACTTGCAAAAATACTTATGATCCCCATTTTGTACACAGTTTTTTTTCTTGATATTATAATGGATAATGTAATAGTACAACTATTATGAGATTTTTAAATTTTGAAGGAAAAATATTATCTAAACGTGAGATCATCTTGCATCACCAACAATTGAATCCCATATATGTCATGTAAATCTTATGTAGTATGAATGAGATACAGGCAACTATAAACGGTAGTTTTAAAATACTTTATGGACGGAGCTAAATTTCATATTACCGACATTGTTTTTCATTAAGTTCTCAGCAACATGCATCCCCGAAACAATTCCTTCGGATCAATGCCTCAATATTTCTTCGAATGCTCTAAACAGATAAAAAACAAAAACAAAAACTGCAACAATGTTTCTGTCAAACTTCACGTCAGCTTCTAAATCTCACTAGTTTATCCGAGAGTTTTTTGTGCTCTAAAATATTTCTGTTCTCTCCAGACATTCCAAAAACATAGGTAATTTTTGTTCGTTACATCAATTAAATCACAATTGGTGGTTTAACACAAAAGTTTGGTTACTGGTTCCCGCTGGCTATATTATTTGTTTTGATTCCTCTTTTGAAATAAGAAGTGGATCATAGACGATATCTTTGAAGGAATCACAGTGAGAAAATGTTCAGAATGGTTAAATCATGCGCCATTTTTTCTTTCTTCCCGTATCGTCATGAGAAGCAATGGTTCGTACTGTCTTTACAGTTGCGAAATCTATAACCTTTAATGAAATTGTGGTGGGAAAGGCATTAGTATAGACTTTTATTTTTAAAAAGATTTTTAAGCAAAAGTGAAAACAAATGGATTTACCGTTCGTCTAGTTTTGATTTGGTTCGGTGTTTTACGGCACATTAACACAGTTTAGTGCCGAGGCAATCGATAATAGTGTTCGCATAGTTATGTACTTTACTCCGTCGCTGTGGATGCCATAAGTAGCTGAATGAGTAGGTTGAAATATAGGTAGGTAGATAGATAGATAGATATATAGATAGATAGACATATAGACAGATAGATAGACAGACAGACAGACAGATAGATAGACGTCCGTGGACAAATATATAAATACGTAAGTGGATAAATAGATAGGTATGTATATCAAGTTATGCAGTTAGATAAGCAAGTGAATACCTACCTACCAACCTGTCTACTTACCTACCTAACTACCTACCTGCCTACCCACCTACATAAATACATACATACATACATACATACATACATACATACATACATACATACATACATATATATAGACTAAATGTATCAATATATGACGTTCTTTATAAATTAAAATTAAGAATAATAGCTTTGAAAAGTGGACGTATTCGGGAAGTATCAACAATATCTTTTTATGTTCATTATGGGAAATTCGTTGAACTAGATGACTGTCAAGTAGATGCACACATTCATTTATCTTGTTCTTTTTATAATGATATTTATCGAAATAAAATGACAAAAATATATCGCTTTTGAAATAATTTAGGCTCGACATTTGTGTTCATTAAAAAAAAAATGAACAACTGTATACAACTTTGTTACAGAAAGGAATAATTTGACTTGACAGGGAGCGCCTCTCTACAAAATATGGATCCCAAACCTGAATATTTACCGCAGAAGTATGAAATCTGTAGATCTGCCAAGTCTTAGTTTCGATTTAGCCACTAAATAAAGTTTGTTCTTTTCAACGATCCAATCATCACTGGAGTTATTGAATTTAGCGCGGACAAGACACATAGACACATAAAAACTAATAGAATTTAAGCAGTATTATCAATTTATTTTTGATGTCAAGCTACGATCAGGACATGCCTTTTGCGTCAGTCTATGTTTAAGTGACACATCTTTACGAAAGAATAACATCTATCTTCTTTGCATGCTTTTCTATACTGTACTATTGATTTGGTTTTGGTTTTGTGGGTCTTAATGCCATTTTTCAGCACGTGATAGACTATACATGGCGGCCATTATATTTTGTGCAGGAAGAATCTGGGAAAACACCGGGAAGAATCATCGACCTAAAGGGAGATACTGGCAGCCTTCTTACATATCCACGTTGGTCGAGCCGAGACTAGAACCCACTCGGATAGAGATGAGACGTGTGATCTGTAATGGAGAGGGCATTGAACCACTCGGGGTCTCATATACTGAACTAAGTGTAAACACATGGGCGAGATAAACAAAATTGAAACCTATGGGTCACAAATCGAGATTGGAGATAAAGTTATCTTATACATGTAATAGGTTGTTTTTGAATTACCTTTCGCAGTTGTTTCTCATATCCACCTGTCATGGTTGATACAATCAAATCTTTTATGTGAATAAAGGTAATATAAGTACTATAGCAGCAGAGAGGGTGAACCCTACAACTTTGTAGAGACCTTATTTTTGAAAATTAAGGGTTCCCTGAAAAAAAAAGAAGTTTTTGCTTTAATACTTCTTTAATTGACCAGATTTTTTCACAATCTGGTCACGTGCGTATGTCATTCACCCTCTCTGCTGCTATAAATTAAACAGCCATATAGATATTATCAATAATGAGTATCGGAGAACCACACTCAGCTAAATTAGCTCTACTGCTGCTATGATTTTTATCCAAAAATTGTATCAAGTCCGTTGCGATATCTTGACCTAGGATCATGTAAATTTATCGTTACAAAACCAAAGGGAGTGGTTTGTGCTTTTGAAAAGAAATTTTTAAATTTATTCATGTCCATGTCGCCTGAACACCAAGTATAATAAATATTCTGCAGCGTATGATTATCTACGCCATTAAATACAACTAAAACGTTACAATTATCTCTGATTACTTTTGGAATTTGTGTATATCTCTGTGTAACATAAATCACGTCTGTATTTTTATGTCTACCTCGTGAAAATATTCTAGCTGGATTTGATTGTTTGTCCAACATAACATCATCATACACTACTAAATTATTAATAAATACATCCAGATCATTTACGGATGGCGCTTCATCAATATCAGTAATAAAGTCTATGACATTGTCTTCATGTAACGATTTTGCGTTTTCATTAAAGTCTTTAAGTACTTCGTAACATCGCTGATCATCTACAGATGGCGCAACTAAATACTATTTATCCCACTTCAGCCATCGCATTATTAGATTAAGC
>JAECUM010061764.1:0-16002 GCA_016617855.1 Megalonaias nervosa | reverse complement strand
CAAAGATATTAGAAAGTCATGTTTGTAATGAATTTATAAACTACCTGGAATCTTTTAATTTACCACACTCATGACAATCAGGCTTTCATAAAGGACATTCATGCCAGACTACACTAACTAGAATGGTGGATGATTGGTTAACAGCAGTAGATTAAGGTAACCTTGTAGGCAGTGGTTCTTGACCTTGTCAATTACAAAATCCTGCTGGAAAAGCTCAGCAGATATCAAGTTAGCCATGAAAGCTTAACTTGGTTTCAAACCTATTTTGAAGGCAGACAATGACAAATTTCTATTTTAAATAAACTTCCAGATAAGAAACTAATAAAGTCAGGTGTTTCACAAGGATCTGTTCTTGGACCATTATCCTTTCTGTTGTACATCAATGATTTACCATATCACAATCAGCTATACACCACCAGCAATTTGCAGATGACACCACATTATATAACAATGGATCAATAGGCCATGGGATTAGCACCAAATTAAATCAAGATTTCAAATTGGTGAAAATAAACAACTGGTGTGAGCACAATGATATGAAGATAAATGCAGTCAAATCAAAAGCCATGATCACAGGAAGTTGAGCAAGAGAAAAAGCTTTGAAAAATGATTTCAAAGTAATGATAAAAGGAATGGATATACAACAGTCTGAAAATGAAGAACTTCTTGGCATCATAACAGACAATAACTTGTGCTGGAAAATACAAGCTGATAAGGTCATTAGAAAAGTTAACTCACTCTTTTATCTCTTGAACAGAATAAAATCTCCCTCAAGAACAAAAACAGACATTCTACAAAGCATATATCATGCCACACCTAGAATATTGTTGTTCTATCTGAGGTAATAGTGGTACAGAAAATCAAGAAAGATTATTGAAATTTAAAAAAGAGCATCTAGAGTTATTCTTGATGCTGATTTAGATACATCATCAACATGTCCTTTTAAAACAATAAAAAAACTTTCATTTCAGAAAAGAACTCAGTTTCAAAAGAGTTTACAAGTCTGAATCATTACATGGTTTAGCTTCTGATTATCTTAAATGTAACTTTAAATTTGCTGAACGTGTACATATGTATGAACTAAGAACCATCTCAAACAACAATTTATATTTACCTAAACCACATTCAGAGTGCTATAAAAAGAGTTTTGCTTTTTCTGGAGCCAGGCTATGGAATTCCATACCATCTTACATAAAGTCAGCTGACTTATGCCAAGCTTTCAAAAAATTTCTGAGTCAACACCTATGATTTTGTTTAATTCAATACTACTAGTCTGTTAAACATTGTTATATCATGTACTCACCTATAATGTTTACACATGTTCACCGCTACACTTTGTATGAATCCTGTATGTACTCATCCTTTCATTATTAATGCCTTGTGCATATCTTATTGTAGCAGTAGATAAACTGTTTAGTTTTTAATAGCATTTGTTGTCTAAAGACATCTCATCTTGTAAAAACTGCACTGATATATATATATATATATATATATATATATATATATATATATATATATATATATATATACAAATGCAACTGTAGAAGGACTTGTGGAGGATTAGTCAGTTGACCAAATGAGCTTCTTTAAATAAAGACATTATTATTATTATTATTATTATTATTATTATGCAGTAATACTGTGAATAAACACTAGAGGGAGTCCCAATCCATATACTAAGATGCTCCGAGTCCCAACCTTATTTTATTGGATCTCAAAAAAACCTTAAATCAGGATGAACATTAACCCTCAGGTCTTTCTTAATAGCTGAGGTTACAATGCTAATTTGTTCTCATTTGCATCTTTCATATAATATAAGACATGGGTTGTTGTGGCCAGTGTGAAGAACATTGCATCTCAGGGACTAAAGCAAGGTTCTCAGTCATCAGTCTAGTCCACAAGGTGGTCAGTCTCTTCCCGATGTTTTCTGCTATCATCTTCTGACTTGATAGAATTGTATATTTAAGTATGATCAACAAAATGTCTGTAAAAAGATATTCATTACTTCACTGCCATTTCACCTCTGTCCACATGGGTTTCAGTCTTGTGATGGCTAGTATGCACGTTGGAGAAAGTTTGTCAGTAGCTTTCCATGGGTTGGTGGTACTGCCCTGAGTTTTCCTATGTTCTTCCTCCACCAGTTATACTGGCCACCATGTATAGCCTATCACGTGTTGAAAAAATAGCATTAAGCCCACAACAACAACAACATGAGGCAGATCATTGAGTAACCCGACCATTTAAATTTGAAGGGGGTGCTGAGGTTTTGTTCGAGCCAGAACATTTTTTGTTACTTTTGACTCAAGAAAATTATTTTTTGTGAATAATATAATTGACTTAATAGGTTTCTTTGTTATAAATCAGAGAAAGATATTAGAGAGCCAGAATTTATGTTCCAAAATAAATCTATGTCACCCCAGCAAACAAATTCAATGATTGGACCCTAACAAAGATAAGAAATAATACTGGTCTTGAAATACCACCATGGGAGACTGTGCTAGTGACTGAAGCCCACTTTGACCTGCACCATTTACAGACACACTTGAAAAAACTGACCAATCCAATTCAAAAGGGGCACCACCCTGAAGCTTGATGAAAAGACATTAATGTGGAACTGAGTCAAAAGCCAAGATATATTGTATCAACATGAACACCAAAAGCTAATGCTGCAGCTAATTAGTTGCAAATACTGCCAGGAGGTTTGTAACCCACTCTCAAGTAAAGCGATGTTGGTTCTTGGAGTTTGCGAACTATTTCCTGTCCTATAGTCATCTGGTCCCTCGCAATCAATATTATCTTGTGAGTTTGCGTTCTTGGAGTTTGCGAACTATTTCCTGTCCTATAGTCATCTGGTCCCTCGCAATCAATATTATCTTGTGAGTTTGCATTCTTGGAGTTTGCGAACTATTTCCTGTCCTATAGTCATCTGGTCCCTCGCAATCGATATTATCTTACACACTACGCTGGTAAGACAGACAGAGCAGAATGTTTCCAAAACCACTCCATCTGCCTTTCTTAAACAGGGGATCACATTGGTGTCCTTCTATGCTTGAGGTAGAAATCCTTTATTAACGAACTCTTTCTAAATATCATTGACAAAGGTTCTGCAACCCGATCTGTGATATGTTTGAGATAATCCTTGCACCATTTTTAAAATAGTTTCCTACTCGTAATATATGTGTATCAGTGAAGAATGTATTCATCTGGACTCAATGGCAGACTATTCAATAACTCAGTAACTCATATTTTATGCTAGTAGTTCTTTATGCAGTTATATACTTAGTACCATTTTTAGTTCCATAGAAATTAGAGTCATTGATCTCTGAATGCTGGAACTTTAAAATGTGGTGCCCCTTTTGAATATTGACAACTTCTAAATTGACTTTATACAGGTAATCCCAAATTTGAAATGGACACCAAATTAGAATTTATATAATATTATTCATTCAAGAATCTTACCTGTCAGTAACACAGCCAAGTTTTCCTTTTCTGTTTGGATAAATAATCAGCTCCAAGTCAACTTCTTGTATTACATCTCCATCAAATTCTAAAAAAAAGATGAATTAATCCCTATTTGAAATTTTAAAAAAATATAATTCTCATTGTTATGTGGTACAGTACAACTTTTTTATAGGGTAAATTGTTCATGGGAGACATAAAGGTAAAAATCACTAAAAATGACATGCAAATGACATGGATATTTCTGCACCATGCCTATAAAACTAAGACAAAAAAATATATATTTAAGTACCATATATACTCACTTATGAGTCCAACTGCCAACTTCACAGATCCAGATTTTCCATTGCATAATGCACTGGCAGATCTGGGTCTGTGCAGTTAGAGTAATCAGTAGAACAAATAACACTGACAATGATAAGCAGGCACATTATGACTCAGCAGTTCAGGATCTTTGTTATTGAAGTCAGTGACTCAACTTATACGTATGTACAGTGTGTCAAACTACATCATAATTAGTTCTCAAGAGCAGATACTAAAATCTGCCCAAAAAGTTAAACAGAAATAAAAGAAAAGTACATCACTCTCTCACTATAAGGCCCTTCATTATAACACAGTTCCTGTTACAAGGCAAGGATGGTAATGGATCCCATTTCATTATGTGGTAGTGCAATTTATATGTATCATGTACTTCATTATTAGGTGCTCAAATAGATCGACAAAATAATCATACTCAGAAAGGCACAAAAGAGAAATAACTTTATCCATAATATCAACTCAGACAAAAATCATCTTCAGATAAAGTTTTGAAGACAAAACATATCATGGTTGGAATGATTTTTGTTTTTGTCATTTGAGAATTTGTGCTGACCATGATCCAACACTGGAATATGCAAAATCCATCACTAATATTATTGACAAGGCATACCAAATCGGGCACATAGACCAGCAAATGAGAAACTACTTAAGCCCAGAAAACCCAAGGGCAGGTAGATTTTATCTTCTACCTAAAATCCACAAACGAGGAAACCAGAGCAAACCTATAATCTCCAGTAACGGGCATCCCACAGAAAAGATATCAGAATATTTGGATTTTTTTATGAGACCACATGTCCACAAATTACCATTATATCTTCAGGATACGACAGATTACCTCATAAAAAGCAAAGCAAGTGAACCATTATTGCCAGATACATTGCTTGTTTCCTTAGACGTCACATCTTTGTATACTAACATACCGCGCAATGAAGGGATACAGGCCTGTAGTGAAGTATTGGAAACAAGAACTGTAGACAATCCACCCACACTCTTCCTAGTCCAGCTCCTGAAGGTTGTTCTAAAATTCAATAACTTTGAATTTAATGAAGAAACCTACCTCCAAATCAATGGAACCGCAATGGGTACAAAAATGGCCCCTTCATATGCTAATATTTTTATGGGAAAACTGGAGGTCAACTTTTAGCATCGGTTGAACTTGCACCATACCAGTGCCAGACCCGGTACGCTTTATTGATGATATAGAAATGAAGTGGCAACATGGAAGAGAAAGTCTGGACGATTTCATATCAAAGGCAAACAACTTCCATCTTTCAATAAAATTCATGGCAGAAGTCTCCAAATCAAACCACGTTTTCCTGGACACAACAACCAGACTGGTAGAAAACAAACTCCATACAGACATCTACTCGAACCAACCGACAAACACCAGTATCTCCTCCCAACCAGCTGTCATCCAAAACACTGCATTAGGAACATCCCATATAGCCAGGCACTGAGGATACGCAGAATTTGCTCCAATGATGAAACATTCCTAACAAGGTCCGAAGAGCTATCTAAACATTTAATTTACTGAGGCTACGACAAAGACCTGATTGCAGAGGCAACCCAAAGGGCTTAAAACAAACAAACTGCGATGACCTACTAAAATATGGAAAGAAGGTAAAGGCTGATAGGGTACCATTTATCCTAACCTACCATCCAGACAACTCCAAAGTAGTTAAATTAACGGGGAACATGGGCCCTTCATGGAATCGTCGGATGCACTAAAGTTAATCCTCCCAAACAAACCTGTAGTAGCCTACCAGAGACCAATCAACCTGAAGGACATCCTAGTCAGGGCGAAGCTAATGCCAATCACTAATCAAGACCACCCTAGTCAATCTGGCCACTGTGGCGATAAAAGGTGCAAAACTTGTCAACATATGATAGAGACCAGGACATTTTCTAGCACAGTGACTAGAGAAAAACCAAACATACATGGTCCAAACAACACGTACAAAACAGAGAATGTAATTTATCTCAACACATGTAAGATCTGTAGCCTTCAGTATGTTGGAGAAACTGAAAAGCTACACAGAAGGATCAGCCTTCACAGATCTGATTGGATGACTAAGAAGCTGTACAGAAGCCCGGTCACAGAACACTTCTCCTCCCCTGGCCACACTTTCAGTGATATAACACTTATTGCAATTGCTCACAACCCCAACTGGAATTTCGAAACCAGAAAGAAAAGGAATCTTACTGGATACACCACCTTAGAACATTGAAACTAAGCGGTTTAAACCAAGAAGACTAGAAAAAGACAGCCATGCACAAATGAAATTATTTTTAGCAGCCGACACATTTTCTTTTAAATAAATCTCTAAATTTGCTTAATAACCTATAATTACTACTATGACAATGAAATATCTGGTATATAATTTGTGCTTACATAAATTTATATAAAACAACAGATGTCGTTATGGCTCGTCGATTTCTATGTAAAAAAAAAATATTTTCAAGCATCCGCAACAAGTTGAAATAAACTAGTTGAAACATAATAAATTTAAAGGTTTGATTCCTGTAGAAACAGCCATGTAAGGTTTTGCAAACACAATGGTTTTGTGTTTTATTTGTTTGTCTTGTATATGTTTTGTATTTGCCTTTGAAAAAGACTCGTTAAGAGTCAAAGTGCTCAAGCTAGTTAGATACTATTGTCTGTTGAGGTGGGCCGGTAATTGAAAATTATGCAAATTATGCTACTTTTCTCTAAATGTCTATGTGTAAGCTTGTACACAATCTGAATTGACCTTTGCTACCTGTTCCATGAAATAAGCTATGTATCTGTTGGGAGCCATGCATAAATGTCCCATTAAAGTGGCTCATAATATGTTAGTAATATGTACAGCACAGTGAGGAAGCAAACGGCAGAGAGTAACTGCCTACTTATCATCAGGTGTAATGTGGCGAGTGTGATAATAAGTCTTAGATTTTGTAAATTTTATGGATGAAAACTAGAAAAATAATATGTACAGAAAAGATCTCAGATATTACACTTATTTTCCCCAAGCATACACCATTTTATTTTTTTTATTTTTTGTTTTTTCCCTTGGGCAGATATGGTATGAGAAACATGTAATTGGGTTCAAACAAAAAATGCAATCAGGATGGACATACATTTGCAGTAGTACCTCATTATAATGTTGTTCATGGCAGTCATACAGCTGGACTGCCTTATAGGTGATGTCACTTTATATTGAGGTATTTGATACAAAATAATAATGATAAATAATGAAATGGGGTCTGTGACCACACCTGATTATAAAAGGGAATGCCTTATAATGAGGTGCCTTATAGTGAGTAATCATGGTATATTTGCATATTGATGTTATACTTAACTGCAATATTTCTCAAGGAGAGTAGAGCATTTGGTTTAGCATTGGACTTGCACTCCAAGGGTTGCAGGTCTGATACCTAACCTGGCCAGCCCAGGTCAGCTGCCATGGTATGTCCATGGGAGAGTCATTTAACTCCCATTTCCTCAGCATGGCATAACCAAAAGTGCCATTAAAACCAAAAAAAACAAAACAAAGCAAAAATCAGTATTTCTGAAAGGTATATTTATTTAGTGGTTGTGGCTACAGAAATCATGAATCATGGATATTTGCCCGCTTAAAATTTGTAGAGTCATGATCCCATTCAAAATGTATGCAGCAATGGCCTGTTGAATACATGTACCTTTCAGAAATCCTGATTTGTTAAATTGAGAAAAAGCTGAACATTATTTTCTTTCAATTCTCACTTCCCCAAATACAAACAAGAGTCCCTCTAAAGGATCTATGCTCAACTGGCCAAAAAGAATTATTTTCAGGAGTTCAAGATAAGACGGGGTTTTTTTTTTTCTTTTAACAGCTGGGTGTTGAAACCATATCTGATATTCTTGAGTGATGAGATTTTCAAATTAGCCATTGTAGCAGCCATATTGAATGCAAGTTCAGCACTGTGTCTATTTTTTATAAACTTGACACCATAAGAAGGTTTTTGCTGAAAACCCCCATGCCAGTATGATCTTTAAGGAGAATCAATGACGAGATTTTGAATATGTTCATTGTGGCAGCCATAATGGATGACTTCAGGGCAAAATTTCATTTAGGATCAACTAGATATCATGAGAAGTCTTTTGGTGAACAACCTACACTGACATAACCATATATCCTGGAAGAGTAGCTGTAAGAATTTAAAGATGGCCACTATTGTATCCATGCTGGATGTCAGGTCAGCATCATTTTCATTCAGGACCAACTAGACACTATAAGAAGTCATCACGTAAAAACCCCATGTCAATATGACTTTCCACTTACTCCACTTAGAAGTAGTGGTGACAAGAAGATTTTCAAGATGGATGCCATGGTGGCCATATTTGAGGTCATATTTCATTTAGTACCAGCAAGATATCATAAGAAGTCATCTGGTGAAAACCCAATGTCAAGATGACTTTTCATCTAGGAGAAGAAGCAGTATGATTGACAAGATGGCAACTGTGGTGGCCATACTGTATATCTTCAGATCAGCACAATTGTTTTCAGACCAACTACACATTATAAGAAGTCATTTTAGTGAAAACCCCATGTTGATATCACTTTCCACTCAGGAGGAGTAGCAATAACAACATTTTCGAGATGTCTGCTGTAGTTGTAGCCATATTGGAAGTCACATCAATACCAGTTTTATTTAGGACCAACTAGACATCACAATAGTGAAAGCGATATGACCCTCCATTCAGATGGTGTAGGAATAACAGGATTTTCAAAATGGTCACTGTGGCGGCCATACTGGATGTCTGGGCAGTACTGTTTCTATTTAGAACCAGTTGGCATCATAACAAGTCTACTGGTGAAAACCATATGCTGATATGACATTCTAGGTGTAGCAATGAAAAGCTTTTAAAGATCGTTGCCATAGTGGCTATGCCAGATGTCAGATCAAAACCATATTTGTTTATGCCTAAATTGACATTATAAGAAGTCTTTTGGTAAAATTCCCATCATGATGACAACCATCTATTCAAGAGGAGTATTAGTACAAAATTTTCATGATGGCTACTATTGGTGGCCAATATGAAAATATTGGTGTCACAGCAGTACCATTTTCATTTAGATCCAAGTAGACTTGGGCATAAATTTATGTGCAAAGTTTCATGTCAGTCTTTGAGGTCAATTAGGAAGAGTACCTAACAGGCAGATGGATGGTCACCTGACAGCAGACAATGGACACTGAACAAAAGGCTCCCACCATAAGTTCTTCTTGTCTATGACTAGTATGGCAAAAATAAAGTGTACTATATATACTTGCTTATGAAACAAACCCAACTGCAAACTGCACAGACCTAAATCTGCCATTGCATAATGAACAAACAACATGCACCCTGATCTGCAGGTGCATTATGCTATGGCAGATCAGGATCTTTATTGTTTGCAGTTTGATTCAACTTACATGTGAATGCATATGGTAATTAAAATTATTATGACTAAACTGTCTATTAAGACGATAAATTGACAAACTTCATCTTTCCAAATGTCCACAATGCAACAAAATAGATGTACAAAGTGTGGAGAGTTAATTTTTGCCCTACAAAAGTATAAAAAAAACCCAGACCTACTGATGAATATTGAACACATAGAGAACCCCCTCTATGAAATTACATTAGGAAATGTAAAAAGGTTCAGTTGCAAAGGTATCTATTTAAATGTGGCCCAATGTATAATTACGCAAAGATGTACATGTACATGCTAATGATCATGTCTATGTCAATGTGGCCCAATGTATAATTACACTAAACAGTACACGCTTATGATCATGTCTATGTCAATGTGGCCCAAAGTATAATTACACTAAACAGTATACGCGAATGATTATATTGTAACCAGTGATAAGGCAATTATACTTATTTCTAAGGTAACTTAATGAGTCAAAAATTATCCTATAGTCCAAACATGTGGCTTCGTCTATCCATTATTTGTGATCCACATAGGACCAAGACATTGTTGTATTCTTAAATGTCTGGGTTTTTTCAGTGGCTTTAGTTATGATACCTTACTGAATGCAGTCAAGGCTATAGGTTAAAATTATTACAAAATGGACTACCGTATATACTCTCTTATAAGTTGAGTCCAACTGCAAACTGCACATACCAAGATTTGCCGTGATGTCGCATAATGTGCTGGCATACCTGGGTCTATAGAGTTTGTTAGGATTAATCAGTACAACAAACAACATAGACCCTGATCTGTAGGTGCATTATGCTACAGCAGATCAGGATCTTTGATGTTTGCAGTTTGTCTCAACTTATACACATGTAATTATGGCATATGACAATGAAATTGGAATGTTACAACTTGACACATCTGATCTTGAGATGGAGAAATAAAAATCTGAAGGTCACTTACTTCTTTGTCATGTGTATGCCTAACTTTACTGGAACATCATTCCAATCAAGAAGGTAACTTGGTTTTAATCCATTTAGGCCTTTGACTTTAACAGTGTGATAAATCCTTCTAACTCATGAATTAGAAAAAGTTTTTGTGAGTTAAAATATCATTGATGATGTTACAATAAAATTAATGATGCTGTTTGAAGCTGAATGATTGCGACACACAAACAAATAATATAAATGAGAAGAGCGAGAAGTTCTTTTAGCATAAAAAATGAAAGCCCTTTAATGATAACGGCAAATAAGTTGTAAAAGCAATAAATTCAGACCATCAAAATATGCACCTGAATTGAATGTTTGTGTAAATTTTAAAACATCTAAAACATCTGAATGCCCACGATGTAGTTAATGAATTTACCTATTTACAGAACTGAATATAGAAATAAATAAAATCAATATTGTCTACAGTCATACAAAATTACGTTGTTGTTGTTGTTGTTGTAGGGTTTTAACGCCATTTTTCAGCACAAGATAGGCTATACATGGCGGCCAGTATAAATGGTGGAAGAAGAACCCGGAAAAACCCTGGAAAGAACTACCGACCAACAATAAGCTACTGGCAAGCTGTCTCACATACCCACATTGGCCAAAACCAAGACTCAAACCCACGTAGACAGAGGTGAGATGGCAGTGATCTGTAACATTAAACACTTTAGACCTCTCAGCCACTCGGGGCCCCACAAATTTATGTCTTTGTATGATAAAAGGACAAAAGAAATGTTTTAAATTTTGACCTCCTTTTCTCTAAAGACCTCTTCAAATGACATTTTATGTAAGTTTGAAGTAAAAGCCATACTGGCAGAGGACTGAGTAAGTTCTTACTGTGTTCCAATTATGACCATAATGCTAAATAATATAAAAAATGGACATACATTTTTTATTACTGTGATTACCTTTAAAATAACACTTTGTGAGGGATTTTTAAATGTTAATGTATACATAATAAGAAACAATTTGCATCTGTTGGAGATATATTAGCACCAGTGGTGACAATTGGTATGAGACATGAACTGATCCTCGGTTTTAAATGATAAGAAAGAAACCAACTTCTGAATCATTGCCCCAACTAATACTCCTATGGTAGTTCTTGCCCTTATTGATAGGGACCCATGCTAATTCTTGCCCTTACCGAGAGGGACCCATACTAATTTTTGCCCTTACTGATAGGGACCCATGCTAATTCTTGCCCTTACCGAGAGGGACCCATACTAATTTTTGCCCTTACTGATAGGGACCCATGCTAATTCTTGCCCTTACCGAGAGGGACCCATACTAATTTTTGCCCTTACTGATAGGGACCCATGCTAATTCTTGTCCTACTGATAGGGACCCATGCTAATTCTTGCCCTTACCAATAGGGACCCATACTAATTCTTGCCCTTACTAATAGGGACCCATGCTAATTCTTGCCCTTACCAATAGGGACCCATGCTAATCCTTGCCCTAACTGATAGAGACCCAGGGTTAATTTTTTCTATTCTTAATAAATTCTTCGATAAATATCAAAGATTTAATTTATAAACTCGATACTTTAATCACTAAAAATTCTTCTCGAATAGCTAGCATTCTCAGCTGTTTCAGTTTTTGCTGAAATGTTCTTTAAGAAAAAATGTCAGCTACTGTAATGCTATCATATCAAACATGAAGTTCTTTTTAATACAGAATGTGAATATGCATTGCATGAATATCTGTGGATATGAAATCATTCTGGTTTTACAATATAAGTTAGAAACAAATACTGTAAATACTCACTTATAAGTTGAGTCAAACTGCAAACAACAAAGATCCTGATCTGCCATAGCATGATGCACCTGCATATCAGGGTCTATGTTGTTTGGTCTACTGATTACTCCTAACAAACTGCACAGACCCATATCTGCTGGCACATTATGCGATGGCAGATCTGGGGCTGTGCAGTTTGCAGTTGGACCTATATCATAAGTAAGTATATATGGTACTACGCTGTTTTGTGTGGTTCATGCCAAGACAATGTTTACAATTCTCACCAAAATCACATAAAATTTTGACCAAAAGAATCGGCATTCAACTATTGACTAACTGTTGGCTAGAAAGCAAATATTTTAATGTTCTTCTCTCTACTATTGACCAATAATTGGCTGGTACGGAAAATATTTGTCTTTCTATGTCATTATTTAAACATACTGTCCAAATATGGAAGAATTACTAATAATGACTTGTTCAAAACCATTTACTATTATGGCTGCCATTCTTTAAGGTCATACTAACTTACAAACTATTAGTCATTCTCTTTCCAATACAATATACTAATAACAAGCATTCCAAGTAGTGTATTTAAGCATGTGGGCTCCATTATTTCATGGCAATACACAAAAGAACAAAAGAACAAAGCTGTATAACTTATTTGTAGGTAAAGGTTATGAGCTCCACCTGCAAGGATCTATAATCAATATATACTGTTTAAATACACATCTGTATGAAGACTTGAGGTACAATTTTCAAAATTGGGAGACATCTTACTCTAAGTGAATATATCAGTCATAATGAATATGGTCAAGCTTGATTAAACATCTTGTTGAAATCAATGCTGTAATAATTGATTCTTCAATATAACTTTCATCTAAAGAACCTAAGATCCATTATCAGAGTTATAAGGTTATTGACAGCCTTGCATCTCTTAGATCCCAGGTTTGATTCCTGTTTTTGACATGCACTAGATTAATGGTGGTGACATATGAATCCAAGAATATATGAGGAGGGCAAAAACAAACAAAACATACCTTGAAAAAATTTAACAAAATACATCACACAGGTCTATTACCATAACAATAATAAATGTAATGTTTTCTATTCATATGCAATTACCATTTCTCAAAAGATAAGGGTGGGTGGGTGCATTTGACACACGCTCATAAAGGACAAATTCAGTTAATGCATCACAACACTAACTGGGCCAATCAGCTGTTATTACATCTTATTACATTTCTTACAATCATTTATACTTTTTCTCTGAAGCATATTGCTTTACAGTAAACACCTGTGTAAGGTTTGTTTAAAAGTTGTGACACTTTTCATTCTTTAAAGTTTAAATATTTATAAATGTACCAAATGGAATAATTACCAATGAAGAAAAATGTATTCTAACTAGCTGTAAGATTCATTTTTTATGCGTATGGAAAGTATAGCATTGTCTTTAAGTATTACATTAGTCACCTACATTATCACATGACTCTCCACCTAGATTATTGTACTGTAAAATATATTGTAGTCTTCAGCAAAGCACACCTGAGCAAATGCAACAAAGCTTTGCAGCTATGTTTCAGTGCTGCAACAGATGCAGAAAAAGACAATTTATTAAACAGATTCAAAATTTTATCAACTCTTCAAGTGATTGCTACATTAATTGAGCATCAGCTGTTACTGCATCCTGTTGTAGTCACTTTGAAAATCATTTATATTTTTATCTCATTTTTCCTAAACATTTTCTAACCAGTGAAGAATGCTACTTGCATGTAGTA
The DNA here is from genome assembly GCA_016617855.1 of Megalonaias nervosa. Taxonomy (NCBI): domain Eukaryota; kingdom Metazoa; phylum Mollusca; class Bivalvia; order Unionida; family Unionidae; genus Megalonaias; species Megalonaias nervosa. Next base: position 2,298 of record JAECUM010061764.1, on the reverse strand, counting down.
GAAAGCAGCAGTAAAGCCTAAACAAAAACTAAGATATTAAAATCCCCACGTGAATTTGTGTAGGATGATGAAGCAAACAGGTGTGATTGTCTGGCTTTCATTTCATTCACAATGCAACATAATTATGCTGAAGTTTGGATATGTTGTGTGAAAGCTAGTGCTTTACTTATATAAAATAGTTATTGTATATCTTTATATATTGAGAAATATATAAGAAACTTAATTAGTGATATCTGAATGTCACACCATTTTGTCTAAAAATCAGAACAAAATTTTTGAGATAATTTAGGTTCTCAGTCATTCACAATACTTCCTCTGATCAAATTAAATTATTAAGTAAACTGCAAATAATATATTGTACTTGCATGGTATAGACAGCTACAGGGAATTGCAAATAAAATAAATTTCCTGCTTAAATGTACAAAATTTTTGGCAAGCAATATGAAATTTGATTTGCCCAGCAATCTCAACTTGCCAGGAGCCATTTTGTGTGCATAAAATTTGTTCCATTACCTTGTTGATATTTGGTTGAGTTTAAATCTTACTATATACAGACACTCACCATCTCCTACGTTATCTCGTGGAGCAGATTGGACCATCATAATTAAATTCCATGCATTCCGCATGATTGTCACAGCTTCTGCATGGGTGATGTTAAGGAAGGAATTTCCATTTACCTCCAGGATTCTGTCTCCAGGTTTTAGACCCTAGAAAAGATAGATTTTTCCATGACATGTGAAGAGGCAAAAATTCACTCACTTATAAGGCCTTTCATAATAACATGGTTCTTGTTATATGGCAAGTATTTATTGATAGGACAACTTTATATATATTATATATATAAAGAAATTATAAATACCAAACAGAACAGAAAGTGCTATCCCTGGATTCTATAGAAGAATGCTTGATAATAGTAGGCAGAATTAATAATTTAATACAAATAATATTATCATACAGGTTAGAGAATTATAATTCGTACTCTACAGAGATTCGAACCCAGGTCCGCGAGTCAACGGCACCCATCGCCTTGCCTGCACACACCAGCCCATATTCCGTCACGACTAAGCACGTATCACCAAAAAACGATGGCACTGAATCGGTGTTATATGAACTCGTGTGTAGCAGACACACTCGCATGACGACCTAGTAATAAATTCTCATATATCTACACAGTCGTTCCAGATTCCTATGAAAGAAATCAAGGTATATATGATTTATATAATTCTTTGTAATAAATCCTATATACCTTGATTTCTTTCATAGGAATCTGGAACGACTGTGTAGATATATGAGAATTTATTACTAGGTCGTCGTGTGAGTGTGTCTGCTACACACGAGTTCATATAACACCGATTCAGTGCCATCATTTTTTGGTGATACGTGCTTAGTCGTGACGAAATATGGGCTGGTGTGTGCAGGCAAGGCGATGGGTGCCGTTGACTAGCGGACCTGGGTTCGAATCTCCGTAGAGTACGAATTATAATTCTCTAACCTGTATGATAATATTATTTGTATTAAATTATATAATGTGGTATACTCTATAGCTTCCATGGACAGTGTTAGAATGAGGGAGTACTGTATCATGCACCTCATTGTAAGGCTGTCTTGCTATATGGTAGTATACTCTATGACTCCCTTTGACAGGCATTATATTCAGGGATTGTCACATTATGTACCTCGTTATAATGCATGCACACTATAATGTGGTACACTCTATAACTCCTATGTCTAACATTAAAATGAAGGAGTAAGGAATAATGCACTTTAATATAGGACATTTTCATTATATGGTAGTATGGACATTGTTAAATATTATCATGAACCTCATTATAAGGCAATCTCACTATAAGGTGGTATGGACAGCATTATATGGAGGGAATGACTTGTACCAGGTCCTTATCCATCCTGACAGTGTCAAGAAAATGCTATCATAAAAGATGTCAAAATATCAATAAATGGAAAAATAGTATTAAAATGCTGCAAATGTCAACTATACAATAAAGGAACTGCATCAAAATATGTACAGAATGTGCATGTTGATGAGTGTAAACTATTTACATGCTATTTTTTAAAATGTGAATCTATGTTTCTTCCTGTGTTTGAGTTTTGTGATACATTTAAAGACTAGACTTTGATCCAACAATTAAAACAAATGTACATGTAGGTATTAGGTACAGGAAATTAAAACATAAGGATTGGAAGGGCACAACAATGCCTGTACTCTTTCCATTCAAGTAGACAACATAAATGGATTACAACAGAATGTAGTCAAATAATTAAAGAGATGTAGAACAGTAT
>JAECUM010061762.1:0-27255 GCA_016617855.1 Megalonaias nervosa | reverse complement strand
GAATACAAAGTAAAAATTTAAAAAGAACTTACATTATTGAGAATTAAATCCAAAATAGTCCTAAAAGTTCATAATTGAATTCCAGCTGTGTTCCAAATAAATTCTAATATTGAATGTGTTGATATGCCTGTAGACTCGAACGTTCTAATGTGCCAATGTCATGGAATGTGGCGACGTGTTTACAGTCTCACAATGTGCTAATATACATAACATATAATCACTGAAAAAAGCCAAGAAATGATACAAATTAAATATACATAACATAAAGCAATTACATTAACGTGAATAAAGTACAATGTAACGAGCAGGCAGAATATGATCGGCTCTATTACAATCATGTTCGCGTCATGTAATTTATCACACAGGGCGTTAATATCATTTATCACACAGGGCGTCATATTATTTATAACACAGGGCTAAACTGTGTATTGCTCTCTCTCGTACAACGGGTTATTAATACTCTTTTCCGTTGCTATTCAGTCATTTCGAAACAAAATGTGATTTAATTTTATCTCAAATAAACAAGGTCTGGAAATTCCTGATATCGTTTATAACTTGGAATATACTAGAAATGAACATTTGAAAATCATCCTGGTCCACTTATTATGTCTTAGATTTTATATTACGATTGTTTACTTCAGAATTACTCAGTCCTATCTTTGACTTTAGTTGTATTCAGATTTAAGTTAACAGAAATCTTTTACTTCAGTTATTTATTGGAATTGCAAAGTACTCATTAATAATTTTGGACTAAATCACTATTTTTGGATTATTGTTAATTCATTTAGATACATTTTGGATAATATCATTGTGATACATAAGGACTGTTAGCAATCAACACTATTCCAGACTATTGGTACATCAGCACATTCAAGATTGGAATTCATTCGGAACACCACTGAAATTCATTCGGAAAACTCTATATTGCTGGATTTGTGATTAAAACTTTTAGGACCATTTGGGATTTAATTAACAATACTATATGTTCATTTTACGTTTTCACTTTATATTTTAGGGAAACAAATACTGTAAGTTCTTTTTACATATTCACTTAGTATTCAAGGGAAATAAACTATTTGTTGAATTTTAATAAACTTGTCGATTTTCACTATTTTCCGTTACTTAGTTTAAGATCATACATATATACTTACATACATACATACATACATACATATAAATATTTACATACATACATACACATATAAATACATACATACATACACACACGTACATACATATATACATACGTACATACGCACGCACGCACGCACACATACATACATACATACATACATACATACATACATACATACATACATACATACAGCTTCTGCACCTGGCAAGTGTTAATCTCCACTTTAGACAGTCTTAAGCTGGAGTGGGGAACTTGATGGATGTCTGCTGAGTTGACCTTGTTGAGGTTATCAACAACAAGACTTTTTTTTATTTTATAAGGAAATAGTTGGGGAAATATCTATGAGTGTTTTTGTGTGATGCATGCAAAGACCTTGAACACACTGATGATCGCTCACGGGTCGGAAACCAAGCCTACTCCTACATAGAAAGTGCACGGCGTCCTCGATTATTGGGGCCTCGACGTAACATGGAAATAGCGGGTTGTCAATCCATAGAACAAAGTCAGCATCAGCTCATACGCTTGTCACATAAGTACGGAGAAAAACGTACCGCCTGGACTAAACATTTTTATTTGTACCCTTCATGTTAGGATAGATTTTCGGTTGAGTTTCACTGTATTGGGAAGAAAAAGATCTCTGAAACCGGCTTTATTGACCTTCTGATCTTGATATATTTAAAGAAAAAGAAGAAATAAGGGTTCTTCTGTTTTACGATTTGTTTAATAGTAATGCGTGTGTTAGTGGCTGTGCCACAGGGTTTTTGTGATGTGTCTAGTGCAGTAGTGTGGTTATAGTTAGTGCTTGTTGGCTAACCCCGAACATCCATTGAGGAAATGGGAGCCGAGTGCGTAAATCCATCTGCCAGTACATGTCCTATCCACCTCCAAGACTCCTGCAGTGCCTTCTTGTGGCAACACACGGGTAACTAGGTATCATTTGACCCCAGACTGAACTGAAAGGGATCTCAGAGCATCAGTGGGACCCAGAGGCGTGGCGTGCAGGTCCACCGGTGTGTGGACAGGCCCTGGTGTTACACCAACCGCTTCTCCACCTTTGGGTTAAATAGAGGGACCCGCATAAGTAAAGTAAAATCTGATTTGACTGTCTGGGTGAATGAGATCATAGTCGACCGAACGGCCACGATGGCGGACCAGCAAGGTGCTGTGGAGTGCCAAGGGCACTGATATGGCTATCCTCTGTAGCCAACGGAGTCTACAGCCGACGCGATTCTTCGTGCCACTGGGAACCGGCTACTTCGGCCGAGAGATTGGGATCGCCCCTGTGAAACGACCTTCCCACTTTAAAAGCTCTCCCGCAGAGGTTTTGCTGTGCAACCCATATGTGACTTGACTAGTACTTTTTTAAAAGTCATGCGGCTATGGGGGAGTGGCGAAGCGAGAGGTAGAGATGACCACTGACAGTCGTAGTCACAAACCTTCACGTAGGCGGCCCTTGGACAGGTGTTCGTTCTCCTCTGCATCCAGGGCAGCAGAGGAGTCCGGCAGCATCCGGGGTAACTGAGCAGCCCTTTATAGGACAACACTTCTCACCTCGGACAGGGAGGGGTCTAGAAAAGTTGACCAAACATTGTCAGCCCTATGTAGTCTGGCCAGTTTACCGCGACAGTCGAATCTTCCCACAGTGCGGTCGCAACGCAGAACCTAGCAGAACAATGAAACCGAGGAAAAAGAAAGTTATCGTAGGAGCATAGAACGTCCTTACTTTAATGGATAGTCACAAGTGGGCAAGACCCAAAGACGAAGAGCCCTTATCACAAGAGAACTAGCACGATACAATATCGACTTAGCAGCACTCAGTGAGACCCAACTTGATGGTAGGAATCGCTGACGGAGATAGGAGGTTGGAAGGGAAAAGCAGAAGAAGAGGACAAGATCCATGGAGTGGGATTTGCCATTAGGACATAACTACTGAACCTCCTGCCATACTTACCATCCTGCATCAACGAGAGACTCGTAAAACTCCGCCTTCCTTTGAGTGGCAAACGCTTCCTTATAAACATAAGTGCCTATGCCCAAACCACGACATGCCCAGATGAAACAAAGGAACAGCTCTATACCGACTTGGACTCTATCCTCACATCTGTTCCGGCCATTGTCAAGTTGTTCTTGATGGGTGATTTCATCGCAAGAGTTGGCATGGACCAAGCTCAGTGGAGTGGTGTGATCGGGAAACATGAAATTGGCAAAATGAACAGCAATGGTCTGCTTCTCCTGAGCTAATGTGCTTAACACAGCCTTGTGATCTCCAAGACCATATTTAGACAAGCAGACAAGTACAAGACAACGTGGATGCACCCAAGGTCTAAGCATTGGCACCTCATAAACTCGGACATCACTAAGCAGAGGGGCATCACAGATGTTCTCATCACTAGAGCCAAGCGCGGAGCAGAGTACTGGACTGACCACAGACTTGTCAGAAGTTAAACTACACATCATCCCTCACCACCACCCAAAAAGGTGAGACCTGTCTTCAACACAAGCAAGTTACAGCACCCGGAGCACAAGCTGGTGTACCAAATCAAACTCGACAACAAGCCGTCTTCCAAAGGACGACTGCGGGGGCGTGTGTGTGTGTGTGTGTGTGTGTGTGTGTGTGTGTGTGTGTGTGTGTGTGTGACAACTAATTTTTTTGTTTCGAAAAGGTCAGATTTTTAGAATATAACGAGTACTATTAAAATAGAAATGATCTGGTCACGTGAGCGGTGGTTCAAGGTTGAGACTATTTGCTAATAATTCATCGGACCTCACGAAATTGAAACAGACTAGATCTGGTTTAAAGATACGTTATGTTGTCTTTGTTTCGATTTTTATTGTCTATTGGAAACAGTGTAATCAAGCGGTTATGCCTCGGGACATGATGACATCTGATTACAATTGACCGTAGGGGTGAATCTAGATAGGTTCTTTACGTATGTCTCTATCAGTTGCTTTGAAAACAGTACATTTTATAGCATGGGATACAAATTACACGCAAAACGAGAACATGTACCACCCATAAAGTAAATTTTATGCGTCTGCATACAATACCAGTTTAGCAATAAAAAGTTTATTTCTAGGTTTACGATGCATGCGGTGTCCATATTCTCGTCCACACAGTAATCCTGAAAAATAGACTTCAAGCTCTGGATTTTCAAACACGTTTTTCCGGAACTATTATTCATCATGAATATATAAAATATCAAAAACTTACAACAGTAATTCGACTGAACATTCTTTCAAATTTTCAGACTGAATTTGGAGAAGTTCTATTTGTTATTCCTGGGTTCAGAACTCGACTTTTACATTCGAGTTTATTTATTTTCTGACCGATCGATCTCTACGTTTCATCATCTACTTCAAAATTACGGTAGAACAGAGGTTCTCAAACTTTGATACTCCACGTATACATCATTCGCGAGGTCTGCGGAAAGCTTGTGGAACAATCGAGAACCTAACGTTTGCTTTAAAAAATATCAGGCTCATCCACTGCCTGAAAACTACATTTGTTAAAAAAAAATGGGTTGTATGATTTTATTTATAGAATAAAATATGTTAATTATTTTTAAAAAAAAAAGAAAAAAGAAAGAAATATGTAGCGCTTCCATGCAAAGCGCTTTACAATAGTTAGCAAACGGTAAAAATTAGCATTAGGAAAGATCATAAAGTGGTCCGCCAAGACCCTGCGCAAAATTTAGGTGGTCTGCCAGGACCCTTAACAATCGTTAGGTGGTCCGCCAATACCTTCAGCAAGGTTCAAATGGTCCGCGAAGAAAAAGTTTGAGAACCACCGGACATCTACCATTATCTCAGACATCATATGAGTAAACTGATGCTTACAATTTATAGTCTGAGCCGTTGGATACCGTATACACTCGCTTATGAGTTGAATCCAACTTCAAACCATATGGACCCTGATCTGTCGTCGGATAATGTGCCGGCAAATCAGAGTATATGCTGTTTGTTCCAATGATTGCTTCTAACAAGCTGCACAGACTCCGATCTGTCGGCGCAATATAACTTGCCCATACTTAACATCTTTGACGTGACTAAATCGGTTATTCGCTGTTAACGTTGATCACCGATTCGCCGTGATTAATAAACAAGATTTGCTGAGGTGTTTTCAAGAAAACGAACAACTATATCCGCCTACAAGGACAAAAATTGCAAAGATATGCTGAACCATTTTGACAGATGGACCGATGTAAGGGTCGTCATCTGACATAACATATGGACTACTTTATGACCTATCATTCTTCGAGGACTTTCGGCATTATTTATCATAATATAATTATAAGACAATTGGAAGGAAAAGAATCTGTTGTCCCAGTAGACTGAACAAAAATCTTTTCTTAGCAAGAATCCAAGATACTCAGCCTTTACTAGCGCCAATATTTAGATATTACAGCAAGCTTTACAGAGCTTGTACGGCATTAATGTCACTTAATCCAGGACAATGAATGCATCACGAACTTTGAATTATTTCTGTCCTCAAAACACATTACTGATATTTAAGTGTCGTTCTAACAATGGTATACTTAAAGTAGCATACCTATCGGCAGATTTTTATTCTTAGGGCAACTATTGCATTTAGCTTGCGTATGATTCCAAGTTTGAATAGGACCGTAAACTTGAAAAAGCGTGGGAAAATACATATATTCTAAGGTAACCATAAAACCGTCACAAAAAAATTGCAAACTTCAATCAAATAATCAATAAAACCCCACAATGTAACCTCTGTAATACTTAGCTCAATACCAGCGAAATACAATTTTCTAGACTAGGAGTGTAAGACAAGACTGAAATTCTCACCCAAAAAATTAACTTTGCCTGAAGCGTAGCGTTATCTACATGTACATCTGTACAGTAATCTATATAGAATTCATTTCTAACCTCAAAGATCTGAAATATTCGTATTTATGTGCCCAAAAATATCTCAGATAATTCCGTAATGTCTTAACAAATTCCCAAAAGTTTGCAATGACTCTCTTATTTGGAGGTACGGGAAAGGTTTAAGTGTCAGATTTTGTACGAAACTGAGGACTGGATAGGAAAGATTACTGTTCACTACAAACGAATTCTAGCATGATTTCAGAACGTTGATATGAAAAAAGGAAAATAAATATACACAAGATTTGCTTGAGTGTAACTTTCTTGATCGTATGGTGCGTCATCGTTTTGCTTTTGTCAAGGATTCTTTCTCCATGTTACAACGCATACGATGATAACCACGAATTTGAGAATGTAAGTAAACATTGTCAATGCAGCAGATTCGTATCAACATTTTATGGACAATTCCAAGGAACTTACGGATTAAATGGGATTTTATGGTGCTAATCCTATGGCAAGGACTTGGGTGTGCTGAACTCATGCAGTACAAAGGATTAATAATCCACGACATGTTCAGTATTGTAGCTTTTATTTTAATTCTATTCATTTTGTCCATCTCTTTGCACAGTCCTGAACATTGGAAACATTTTATCAGAAGCGCGTTCATAGCACACAACTTTCTTTCGTTCAAATTAAATCGAAACAGATCTTACAAATCTTTGCTGCATGTGGGTGGGGGTGGATAGGGTGGGGTGAGTGAGTATGTTATTGGTGAGTGGGTGGGTCTGATCGTATTGTCATTATGAATGAATAAGATAGCATATTTATATTTCTAAAACTTAATTATAAAACGAGATGTTCTTAAAGCAGTTTACCTGTTGCAGTGAATCAGTCGTTGGAAGCTGTAATTTCTGCTAATGCTAACAATATTGTATTGTACATACATGTTAGAGCTGCCTTACGTAATTTGTCCCTTTTTATTTTATTTTCGAAGATTTAAATCTTTTATTTTCTTTCTGAATTAAAGAAAATAATCGACAGACCTTGATGATCTATATCAGATTAATGTTGTTGATCATTTATTTGATCCAGATTAAGAGATCATTGTTAACTATAGCGCAATTTATCAACGATAGATAAATTGTTAATTTTAGGGTAAATTTATAATTGCGTACTGAGAAGACGAGTAAAATTACGCTAAAATGTAAAACAAGTTTGCTAATAATTCGTAGCTTCACACTCTGTGATCTCGGACTCCACAAAAAAAAAAAAAAAAAAAAAAAAAAAAAATTTGGCTATTTATCAGAAAGAACGCTGAAAAAATGTATATGAGGCGAGCAAACAACAGTTCTAGGTACATTCATATATTTGATATTCATTTTGCTTTCTTCGTCTCAATAAACCAACTGCATTTTAATTCTTTAAACGTTAACATTTCCCGGAAATCAATCATTAGAGAATATAATTAACTAAAGGATTGGCTTCCGCGATAGAGAGCAACTACCACATTCATGTGTATTCGCATATGGAAATGATACATAACTATTAATGTTCCATGCTTAGTGCAAACACAAATTTGAATAACTTTAGAAACTGTAAGTAGATATAAAAGTAATTGAAACAGCCATGGACCACAACGACAGACAGATCGGTTATCAGTTGTGGCAAATAGTATGTGTAATTTATTAATAATCCAAGCGTCTGGTAGGATTTGCTCAACATTGTCTCCAGCAATTAAAAGTTATGACATTTTTATACAAATTATATCACAGCCACAGCGATCTAGATGCAAGCCGATCAGTAGATACTTTGAAACCGATTTCGAAATTTCAAAGGGATGACTATATGTGTTTATGAATTACTGATAATGATTCTCGTAGGCTGAAATATGTTTTGTGTTCCTTTAATTATTGAAAAGTTTGTAACGCAGACTTCGAAAAAGGCTGGACAAATTATTATATAGTCAAGAAAGGATAAAACAGTTGTGCATACAAACAAAAGAAATACGGTTAAATGAAGAATACACATAAATTGATGAACTAAGGATTTGGACTCATACACAATACACAAGAAGATTCGGAACTTTGTAGAATCTCCAGCTTGCACTACATGCAGATTCATTAAGTTAATGGATACAATACTTCACCGAGATATTTCATGATGATCATGAAGCGAAACCACAAAAATGAAAGACATCGATGGATCAAAGGTCCTCCAGGCCAAAATGCGATATGCTACTAAGAAAATAAACAGAAACAAAGCAACAGAACCATATCATATTGCAGTAGAAATTACTGAATGACTGCAAGATTTTGATATTAAAAAAACAATGACATCTTTGACAGCTGAAAGGTATCAACAAACATGAGCAAAAATATTGTTATTGAACTTCCAAAGAATCCAGGGGCAGTTACGTGTATATTGCGTAGGGCCTCTAGTCTTATGAGCCACGTCACCAAGCTTCTGCCACAGATTCTAACGATGAGAGCAAGGAGAAAAAAAGAGCAAAGAACAAAGGAAAATAAGAACTGAAATTGGAAAAGAACAATATAGCTTTGTGAAAGATAAGGGACTTGAAATCGAATATTTATATTTAGAATGCCTTCCAAAACAGCAATTAAAGTACAAAACCTTACATCTGCATTATTGGCTACACAAAGCATTCGAAAAAATGAGCATTAAACACATTTCAAAATGCTAGAAGACTTAGACTTAGAAGATCTCATAATAACTTTGTAATGGAACAATCTGCAGCCATCAAAATTAGACCAGTTATGAGCTTTTATTGGCATAAAAAGAGGTGTCAAACAAGGGTGTATACTCTCACTTAATCTGTTCGACCTATAGAGCGAGATGATTAGGAGAAATATAAAGGACATGCAAGGCATCATCGTTAGTTGGCTCACCATGAACAACCGACAATATGTTGTTCTAATCACATCTCTTAAGAGAGCAAAAAGAGAAGGCTACCATCAACTATACAAAAATAGAATGTATGGTCATAACAAAGAAGAAAATTGAACCAAATTGCAGAATTAATATCGAAAGTAAGAAGGAATAAGAAAATTCAACTACCTTAGAAGTTCGATAACATTAGATGGAAGATGCGATCGTGAAAGTAAACGACGAATTATGATAACAAAGAATACTTTCAGAAAATAAAGAAAATATTAGCATATATGTACTTTCGACCATAACATACTAATTTGAATGCTGAACCATCTCACTAGCTATCGAAAAACGTTTCGAAGCGATAGAAACGTGATTCCTGGGATGATTTTAAAGATTCCTTGGACCGATCATACAGCTAATGGAGAGGTACATATGAGAACTAATACAATAAAAACATTTTTGTAGAATATTAGAGAAAGGCAAGGTTATGGAGCCTGAATGATGATGATGTCAATCAAATTATATAATAATTCTATGTAATATAGGTTCATCCATTGATCAGCCAGACACTTACCAAATGTCATTTCCCACTCGGAAATCAAAGGTACAGTTTTCCTAAGCAACCACTCTCGGATCTTGAATCTCGGATCTTGAATAATTTAATGATTGCTCAAAGAGTGAGTAAATCGAACTATCAGAACGATCAGAAACATTCAGAAACACTGAGAAAAGATTTGCTACGTTATATGCTATGTTGTTCTACAGAAAGCATCCGATGATGTAACACCATAGAAAATCATGGACTTGTTTGCGGGGATTAGGCTTGTATGTTTTAATTATTTAAATGCATTATCCTTTATTTTACATACATTTTACAGACTTTTAACATTTTTGAATTTTATATTTCATCTTGTTGTACTTCATGTTTTCGTTTATTTTAAGGGTTTATATTCCTAATTTTTTGTTGAATTCACTTTTTTATATCTTTCGAACATTTACCAATATCGTACTAAGGTGCCGGAAGGGAATTGACCAAAACAGATTAAACTGATATGTACTGTTTCAGTTTCTTCCGAGATTATTTCACGACCTGACGGAAATAGGCCAGATATGTTCCAATCGGTTTCTTCTGCCGACATATTGTGAAATGCAAACAAATGTTGTCCTGAATACTGGTCTGAATCTTACAACTTTAAACTATGGAACAAAAAGAAGCAAAAAAGTTGAGTAAAATCAACAAATCATTTATTTCCGTCAATTACAAAGGGAACATTGAAGAGGAACTTTCAGTACTGTGAATTAAATCTCAAATAATCATAATGTCCTATCGCAATTCCAAAAGTTCCGAATGAATTCCAATAATCTTCAATGTCCTGATGTACCAATATTTACAATAACGTTAAAGTAATGTGTTAGTCTAAATGTCAATGGAAGTTTTGTGATTCCAATGAATAATTTACTTAAACAATTCTTCTAGAATTATACTTGAAACAAATTCAAATTCGGATCATAGATTCCCAATGAATTGATTGAATACACAAATTTCACTTGGCCTACGACGTAATAGATTTCCATTTCCCATAAAGAAATCTAGTTTAACTGTGAACAAGACTGACCTCGAACTCAAAGTTCAGTAAACATCTTGTTTGCAGTAGCTTCATGACAAAAGTCAGGCAGGCAAAACCTCCACATCCCTCAATCACAGACAAAATTAAGTACACAATATAGATAGATATACATAACAGTGGAATATACAACGTTGACCCTGATCTGGCGGCTCATTATACCATTTGCAGTTGGAATCGAATTATAAGTTAGTACCTACGGCATATGCTTCTTGCATAATAAAATATGTAATGAAAAGAAAACAAACTGGCTTGCAATTGATTATTCAGCCGTTAATTATTTGAAGTTCTGTTCAAACCAAGAAAACACACACACACACATTATTCCGGAAGAGTAATTAGTAGTGATACAGTTCTGTTGTGCTGACTGATTATGAATTTCACACTCGTGCAATTTCATGATTAGAATGCCTTGATGTTCATAATGATATTGATTTCCATTCTGTCTCAGACAGGTGCAGATTTCCTTTTCCTATTGGGTTATTTAGTGCCTTTCTAATTAATAGGTTTTATAAATGTATGGTTGAATTCTTAATAAATGGTGTTTTTAATTTCTTGAACGTGACATTAGAAACTGTCCGCCCTTTGTAGTAGCTGCATCGTTTGACACGGCACAGGTCAAATACTGAAATGATTATGAGAACGCGTGGATATCATCGATACAAATGTTTAGAATCTGTGACTGCTATCTTTTGAATATATGCGAGATGATGCACAGAATGTAAATTTTGAACAAGATGTTGTTCCAGGACAATGCTTCATACGCAACCGTGACTAAGAATTTTGTTGGCTCGATTGGAGCCAGTTTGTCAACTAAATTTGTGAAAGCAGAACTGGTTTAGACCAAGAACGATCGCACCATCCTTGGCCATTTCAGAACCATGTTCTGATTGAACCCGGTTGATGGGGGTGGGTGGTGGTGGCGCCATTTCTCAGAGTTTGCGGTATTTTTCTCCGAGTGAAAATTACTGAAGATGACGTTCACCCAGGGCGCCATTTCGTTCAGTGCAAGCATGCGACGATCCTGTCAAACACGGACATGTTCTTCCGACGAATTCCTAAGATGTTCCATACCGACATTCTGAGAATAGTCCCAAAATATTATTCATCGACCTCACATGATAAATCTTGATCCAGACATGTCTCAGGCTTGATGCTTTTCTTGGAGTTAAAACTGAAGAAATCAAATTAGTAAACGTCGATGAACTTCAGGATTTCTAAGCATGATTTAATAGTCCTGCGATACAGAAAAAGTGACAAATGTGAAAAGTAACAAGCATGGCGTCCTTGTTAAGTATCCACTTCAAGCTGAAATAAAATCTGGTATCAAAAAACAAAACAAAGTAGCTTCTCGTTCGAATACATCTGTAGAAGATGCTGTAGATGATAGTAAAATACTAAATTAATCTCACTGTTAAAAGATGAGACTTCACGTGATGCTTTGCGAGGCCTGCCAAGTTATAAAAACGATGAATTGGAAGGGAGGGAGCCAATTGCATTTCTCATTACAGATGTATATATAATTTCAAACCGGATGACGGTAATATATTTCCATGATCATAAGAAAATCTATCTTGGCACTTATTTAATCTTATACTTTTCCTGCTATATGTTCTACGAATATCATGGAGTTTTAGAACTAAAAAGGCATACAATTTGTTAACATTTCCTAGCGCTCTGGGCACAAGTGTTTCATCAACATTTTGCAATGAAAGCTAAATTTATATACTATATACCGAGCATATGCTAGTTTCAGCCCAGTACGAATGAAATATAGTGAGGATGGTGAGTTTGAATTAACTTACCAGGAGATCACGACTTTCTGTAATCTCCTGTATAAACCAATTTAAACAGTCGCTAAGATCGATAAGTAATCAACGCGAAAACCAATGACCGCTGACGTCATCACTGTAAATACTCACTACGCCAAAAAGGTGACTAAACGTGAGTTGTCAATTACTTCAGCTATATATGGTGGCCAGTATAACTTGTGGAGGAAGAACCTACTAAAAACCGGGTAAGAACCACATAGCCACGGAAAGGTAGTGACAAGCTTTCTCAAATACCCAGATTGGTCCAACCTGAGAATCGAACCCACGAGGACAGAGGTGTGAGACGACAGTGATCGGTAAAGGCGAGCGCTTCAGATCACTCGGCCATCCGTGTCCTTAACTTCAACAGTAAATTTAGTTCATTTAGTTCTATACGGATAAAGTGTCGTGCAAACGTACACACTCTCTTTATTTAATGTTCTCTTGCCATTTTTAATATACGGGATCGACCATTTAATTTTCTTTGGAGATGGCTGAGATTTGTTGGAAAAAATGTTCATCTCCAAGCAGACTGAAAAATTCTTTCTATCATTTGATTATTGTCGGAAAGAAGAAAACAAATATCGTGATTTAAAAGAAAATCCAATTCATCTCGCTCCCAGAAAATGTAATGGTCGATCCCAAAATTCCTGACGTGATTTAGGTGCAACTGTCATGTTACGTTTGTTATTTGTTTTTTAAACCTAGGGTGGGCTTAAACATTGCTGTCCAATCAATCATTTCAAGCGGGTACCAGATTACAAGCTGGACAGATCTTAATCGCTCTGAACACGCTATGGTTACTATACGTAGCAGGTGCGCAGCGATGGTGTACGAGAATTGGAAATTTCATGCTTGACAAAGTCAGCCACTATAATTCTTAATCCGACACGGTCGCATAGGTCTGTACCTGTATGAACCGCAGATGCATTCGGAACGATCTACCTTGATTCTGGAGTCTTTTCAAGTCTATACTGAATATACTGCAAGTAGACCTAGCTTTAAAAATGTATTAAACGGACACTAACTCTCGTGGAAATTATCATCAAATGTTTGAAATAGATAATTGTAAAGTTGTTTAAGAATTTTAAAATAAAGCAAAAGTGATTTGTGCTGTCAAATTTCCCTCAGAGCACGAATTTTGGATGTTATCTAATTAGTTAAGTTAAATTATGGGTTTGTATGTTATTGAGTAAATTAATGTATATTTCGAATTTATCTTGGCCCCCCCCCCCGATTCTTGATTCAAAACATCTAATTGTCCCGTGCATGTGTATCGAATTGTTTATTTTTAATTTTACCTACCAACTTCTGTAGTTATTATAAGCACATAAATTATATACGTGTGGTATACGTGTGGTTCATTGCACCATTTATTGTCCTCTTTTATTGTCCTCTTTTTGCACGGCTACAAAGGTGGCAATTGCAATCATAATATGAAGAAAAAAAAAGCAATTCCCTGAAGAAAGCAACAATCATGCTGAGTGACAAAAATTCCTACGATGACTGCTATGACCGGTTGTGACACTGGACCTGGTGTATCAAACCATTAAAAATCAATATTACTAACTTAAAAACACGCCGTTCCACACCTGGCCCTCGATTTCGGGCTACTATCCCAGTTCATCAAGTCACATAACCATAATATATGGCTTGTTGTACCCATGATATATTTTCTATTCATCAACTCATCGTTAACCTGTCTGCATTGACCAAACTGAATTTACAGGCCCCAAAACACAAGAACTGCGCCAATATTTCATGTCTGATCCGAAAAAGTTACGTTCGCTTACGGGTAATCCGATTATAACGGAGATAAGCCACTAACTAAACTTCACTTATTCATTTTGAATCATTGTACATGGCCAATATACTCTTAAACTCTCATATGTGTGTGTGTGTGTGTGTGTGTGTGTGTGTGTGTGCGCGCGCTTTGCTTTTGTTTTTATTTTATTTTATTAATCTGTAACTCTTTCAATTCACCCCTACGTCCTCGACATCTGAGGTTCACTGATGTAAGGCATCCTTGTTTATTTCAACCTGAAATCTGATAGTAAAATGACTATACAGCATTTTAGATTAAAACAATAAATGCTTCGGCAGGTAGCCAATGTTTTGATCCCGCAGGTGTGTTTACTTTGTGCGTAAAACCTTGAGTTATCAATCACTTGGCTATTTGTAGTAGATTACTCCTCGAGGCAAATAGACCATTCATGAAAAGTCCAACTTTTTCGAGTTTCAGTTGTTTACTTCGTAACCGTCCGGATATTCTGAACAGGGATTTTCCAGTGTGTGTGTGTGTGTGTGTGTGTGTGTGTGTGTGTGTGTGTGTGATTTGGATTTTTAACGTAGTTTTAAAAATTTTTTAGTCATATCGATACGATGTCTACGGTGTGGTAGTTTAAACTGATGTTTAGCACAGGGACATCATGCCGCAGACATGAAGCACCTTATCTTGCCCAATCCCATTATCCTGACACCACGCAGACCAGTCGTAACATTAACCTCTTAATGCTGAGCGCCTAGCGAGGCAACTGTAAATACATGTACCATTTTTGTAAGTCTTTAGTATGACTCGGCCGGGATTCGAATCCGCTACCTTCCGTATCAGAGGCGGAAGCTCTAATCACTTAGGCCAACGGAGCGGTCTTTCCACTTTTGTGGATTTGGCTCGATCATTGGATAATGTTTATTTAACAGCTATACTAAATATACTTGGAATAATTACCAATAATGCGTTTAGACCCCATTGAATCTGCTGTCATAGTTATCTCTCCCTTGAAGTTCAAATCACTGGTGTTCATTTTCTCACTGTCTTAACTTTGTAAACGCTTTGTAAACACTGCACAATAGTGGCAATCTGGAATGCCGCCAATGAAAAAGCAATTTATTAGAGTTTTCAGTAGTAATTTGGTAATTTGTGTACTTTCGACATGCTGATTTGAATAAATTCAATATTAATGATGTACGTTCATTAAAAAAAAAGGACGTTTACGTATGAATCTAGTAGCGTTTTATTGCACCTCAGCATTATTCCTCCTCCACATCTGCGTCGCCAAGAAGCAACCACAAAAGTGTTGGCTAAGGTCTTTGCCAGTGAGAAACTTCCACTGCACATGGACATCACTTCACATTCAGCAGTCAGTTTGAGTTCGAGACGCCCAATCTGGTTAGTTTCGTTGCCGGAGGATATGACAGCGTTTTGGCATGGAGTGTCGAGTGGTCTTCAACAGATGTTGTAAACCACTCCCTCGTAGCTGAGCCATCTGTCTGCCCTCCTGGCTTCAATCTTTCACGTCATCTGTGGACCACAATAAACCGCTTTCGGACAGGGCAGGGTCGTTGCGCAGTCAACCTTGTCCAATGGGGCCAGGCCACTAACTCTTCCTGTTGCTGTGGAGCTCTTCGGACCATGTCACATTGTGAACAACTGTCCACTGACAAAGTTCCCCGGTGGACTGCAGGCTCTGCGCCTTGCTGATGATGACGTTGTTAAATGGCTGAGCACGCACTGCACACGACAATAATAACCGCACCTCAGCAAGTAAGTGCCTTTACGTTGTAAATTAAAGCTAAGGTTCGAAAATTGCAAAAGAAAAGTTATAAAAATGAAAACGTAAAAAGTTCTACAATTTCTGTCAGACAGGTCGAATCTGTGCTTGAAAACTCCTAAGTCAATTTTTTTTTCTCAGATCGGAGCAAAGCGAATCTATCTCGATATATTGATTGTTCTAAATCATTTTCATTACGATGGGATTTGAAACCAGTAAACAATAATTTATTTCATGGCTTGGAGGCAAAGGATATAAGATAGATGTTTTTCATAAAAGCTTTACGACATCTGATTACTTGATACCCATCCAACAGAAAGAGACAAAGAGGCATACAAAGATACTGATAGACCGAGATATAGTATGGGTTTGTTCTATAGTTTACTCTTAAAAGTGAGTTTGATTTCTTTTGACATTAATGAGAGGTTCATTTTTAAATCGGAATAGAACCAAACCAACATATTTTGAATGTATAGCATATCAGTTGATGTGTTGCGCATTGATAAATATTTATACGACCGTTACAAGAAAATTTCACTCTCCCTTCACGCCAAACGCAATGTCACGTGTCTCGTGCATTAGGTTTAATCCAGCTTTGCTCTTAGTAAGATAATGAGTGTTCACATGAACAAAACCCGAGTTAGTAAGCCTTTTAGTTTTGGGACTAGTGTAACTTTTTATGTATTAGTGACATTCAGTATTAGTGATGTTCAGAATTAATGACGTTTGGTATTAGTGGCGTTCACTATTAGTGACATTCAGTATTAATGACGTTCAGTAGTAGTGACATTCAGCTACGGATTGAAAGATCTGACAACAGTGGGACTGTATTATAGTTCTAAAATATTTTCACATCCTTTGACGCAGGGGTGCATCTCCAACCAAGGCATGGCAAGCATGCAAATAGTATATTGCATACGTTCAACAATCTATAGCAAACCTGTTCTAAATATTATAAGTTTCTAACCAATATCTCCAGTTTATTTAAGGTCCATGACGTCATCTCGACTTAACATCAGTTCAGCACAGAGATGCATCTTCAGTTTTTATAATTACACATTTGCAAGATATCCGTGTATATATCGATAAAAGCACCGTCTAAAGCTTAAGTTTGTTTAACCAGTCTTACTAATATTTTTATATCAGTCCATAATTAAATGCCCACGTATCATCTTGATGTCATAATTATGTCACTGTTATGTCACTATATACATCTAGTAATGCAAGAGTATTAGTTCGTCATTTAGCTTAGTGTATATTCCCTACTCGTTTGAATATACTCACCGGTAAATGAACGGCTGCATATTCAGTGTTTGTGGTGTTCTATTTTTTTCTTTTAAACCATCTTTCATGTTTAAATCATAAGTGTGTCTTTTATTTATTTAATCAATAGAAGTTCCAGAAAAAGAAAGGAAGCAACTTGTCAATTTTCATTGAAGATTTTGATTTGCTGCAATATGTATAGCGGACACACTGGACACTGCAATAGGTATAGCAGACACACTGGATGGACACTGCAATAGGTATAGCAGAACTCTTCACATCCCTGTCACTGGACAGGGATGTGAAGAGTTCACTCACTCTGTGAATACATTCCTTAAAAGAAAAAAAAAAAAATTCCTGGTATCATAGTGAGTACAGTAAATATTATTCAAGGAGATATAATACGGATGAGAGTCCAAATCATTGTAAATGGAGTCAGTCAGAGTTAAGTACTTATTACGCGTAAGGGGAGTCAATTAGGGTAAAGTATTAGTTGCGAAAGTTGTCAGACACACTTCGAACAAATTTAAATTCTTCTTATGTCTGCCCGTTGTTCCTACCTCTGTTATTCTGTGACGGAATAATGTAGACGCTTTTAAATTATTTTTTTGCCTTATTCTTCTTCTGGATGGTTAGCTACATATGGCCAAGAAATAACAAGAATGCCCTAATAAATACACACAATTACACACGTCTTTTGTTCTGAGTCGGCTGAAAGAATGAGTTTGATATGGCGTAAGGATACGTCAAGAGACACTGACACCGCAGCTGGGTGCATGTTTTGATGGCGCAGGTGCGTTATTATATTAACGTTTGACCTTTAATCGACCATTTAGTCTGTAATCGTGTGATAGTTTGAACCGAGTCATCGATTGGAATTTTTCCATTGTTGTATATATGTAGATAGATCATGAGAAATCACTAGTTTGCGATGATTATTACATATGTAAATAGACTCGTATTAAGAAAAAAAATGCTACTTCATTGTCTATTGTAATCACTAGCTTGCGATGATTACTACACATGTATATAGACTCGTATTACTTATGTTACCATATATTGGTTAGTTAAAGATAAATTTTCTCGTAATTTGGTGGTAAAGTTGTCGAACTAATATAATAATACCAGTCTGGAATGTATTCTCGCAGATACAACTGATTATAGTTTATCATATATTCATTGTTTGTGTCTACATTGTACGATTCAAACTTAGCATGGACATGTTTGAGGAAAGAGGATTAATAAAAAGTAAACAACTGCATCAATTTATATCAAACAGGTTGTAATTTTGTACCTCGTAATTGGATACGATCATGTTCAATATTATGATAATAGGTCAGTGACATGATATTTTTCGACGCGATGGGGATGAAAATATACATATGTATCCTTTATTCCTTTATCTTGGATTCAGAAATATCATCTTCGTGTATATTTTGCGTGTGTTGGCAACACATTTACGATCACAGTTGACATCAATGTGATGTATGTTTTTTTAGACTGGATTGCGTGTCCATTTTGTTTTTGAGTCATGATTATTGAGACCTTGACCTGAATATTTCCGTCTCCTTTCATTTAAACATTATTTTATTTGTCCATAAAAAAACGTTCCGCGAACCTCGAAGGAGTACCCAGTATTATATCATGGCTGTTTGATGCGTTTCCCCCTAGCGAATTTGTTGTTTACTCAATCATAGTTGAGGCGGAAAATCACAGTCGACTGAAGCGAATCTAAATGAAATATCCCTTGCACGAAACTCGGACTTTCAGTTGAGTATAATTTTAAAACTATTCGAATATGAATGGAAGCGTGCATAGTCAATAAGGGAATGTTTATTAAAAGCCATTTAATGAGTTCTGGTGGAATGTGAAGAAGAATTATTGAACGCAGTCGAAAATTTACAACTTTTCACAATCCGAATTTGGAACATGCTAACAAAGTTGATCCATTTACCAAAATATCGATGAAATTAAATCCCAGTTCAAAACATCCAAGAGATATAGAGTAGATCTATGTGTCTCAAGAGGCGATTAATTGAGGCAGAAGTCATGGTGGCTCAATGCTTAGAGTGTTGGACTAGCGACAAAAAGGATGCGGGTTCAAAATCTACCAATAAATCAGCCTGGGTCGACTACACCGTTGCATCCTTTTTGGACGACGCTTTACTCCAATTGCTACAGCACTAAATAACCTGTGTTAATGTGTCGTAGAATACCAACCCCAAACCCAGATTATATCCTTCCACAGACAAACAAGTAAGGGAGCCGTGGTAGCTCAGTTTATATGGTGTCAGACTCGTAATCCATGGGTCGAAGGTTCAGTACCCCCAAGTCTAGCCCCTTTCGGCTGCATCGGTGTGTCCTAGGCACACTATAACTAAAAGTGTTGTAAAAGCGCAGTTAAAACCAACTAAAGACTAAGAAACGAGGACAAATGTGAAATTCCTAAAATAGATGCCAAAAACGAAAACTTTTATAGATGCTATGTACATTGACAAACTGCAGTATATAGCTCATTGCAAACGACTATAATGACTCATAGACCTACAGATGTGGGCACTAATGCTTTTCTGTGTGCAGCTTAGAGTTTACTTTTTTAAAAATGGCGACCTTTCGCCATTGTTTCGTCAAGTTTTTTTCCGCGTGTGACTATCCGCTTTTACGGCTTGGCCCTCTATTATTTACAATGTATTAGGACCTAATTTTAGTCATGCACGGTGAAAGCAATTCTCACGACAAAATGATTCACCGGAAACAACCCTAATTATGCCGATACAACGACTACAAGCAGAGAGCGCTCAAAATTACACTAGGAATAAGGTCAAAATTCCGTAGTTAAATGCTTTCGAAAAGTTTGTTTTCTCTCTCTGTTTTCTCCATTCAGCTTGATGCTTTCAAGAAAACTTGCGCATCACGAAGCACTTTTATCTCTCTTTTGTCCGAAAAGTCAATTTCTTGTATTTCATAAGTAATTAATTAAACACTTTGTAACTTGGGTAAGCAAGAATGTAACCAGAATAAATTATTTCAACGAATCTCTTCTTAATATACACAATTAACTGAATGCAACTACTTAGTAATGGTAAATCAGACCCGGAAAAAATATTTTACAATTTTTGAGGTTTATCGTCAATTTAAAGAAACAAAAACAAATTAAGCTGGGTAATACTTTCCACTTTTTATGCAGAAAATAAGTACAGATATCGATTGTTGGGTTTACTGGATTCCAGACAGTCCAGTAATCTTCCAAAATAAAAAATAATCTTTAAAACATATACTTTTATTGAAGACATCCATAATATTGACACATATTCGTGCAGACGGCGCTAAGCCTAGTACCACAGCAGTCCCATATAGCACAGACTCAACAATGTTTTTCTAACTCGCATGGATTAACTGCACTGTTAAGTAGAAGCATTTCCTTAACTTGAGCGTTATATTTTGTTTTTATTGTTTGTTTGTTTGTTTTTTTTAAATAAAAAAAAAGATCATAATATAAAAGCTAATTAATCCACAAATATGTGTTCTTTTGGGAAATTTAAAACAACTGATATAAACGTACACATTCCATGGATACCATACACACTTTGGTCGCGGGTTCCTTCTTTAATAAGAACAATTCCTTCCGATTTGTACTGAAAGCAATTTAAATATGTCTTCAAGCATTTTTGAGCTAAATGATTTAACTCACGGGCAGTCACAGGACTAACAACTTCAATTGTCTCAAGTTTCCTGAAAGGAACAGAGGCTGTGTCTTGAGGGATTTCTGAACCCACTGTCTCTGCATTAGTGTGACATTTTTCTTGCCTCTATTATTTATTACGTCTATGGCATCAACTAAAGTCATTGCCACATGACGGCATCAACTAAAGTCATCACTACATGACGGCATCAACTAAAGTCATCATCAAATGACGGCAACAGCTAAAGTCATCACCACATGACGGCATTAACTAAAGTCATCACCACATGACGACATCAACTAAAGTCATCACCACATGACGGCATCAACTGAAGTCATCATCACATGACGGCAACAACTAAAGTCATCACCACATGAAGGCAGCAATCACCAATCCGGCAAGGTAATATAACAGTAGTTTAGTTTTTATAATAAACTGACATTATCTTTTTTCTCACCCAATATATTCGATGTGATATTGTTTATCTTTATAAATGAATCAAACTTTTGCAATATGTTAACTGTTAAAATATTTTAATTTGTTCCTAAATATGGACCTGAGTCTGAAAAAGTCATCATCATCATCATCATCGTCGTCGTCGTCGTCATTATTATTATTATTATTATTATTATTTAGTGCTTATTTAATTTTTATTTCAAAATTTTAATTTAATATTAAACAAGTTGTTTTATATTAATAGTGGTAATGCAGTCATAAGAAAGTTACAAATGTAACCTACTTTACACGTGCATAATGCAGAAAACATACATTCATTATCGGATGATTTGTCTGTGCTACTGAGAATGATCCAAACTTTGTTGCAAACAGCCTTTGATACCTGATCTTCCTATTCTGTTTTGTTTTTTACTCTGGATCTAATGGACACATGATCAGGCATAACTGCACAATTTCAAACATCCCAAAGGCTTCCATTTTCTCGTAATTGCTCAAGCTTGCATGCTCATGTCCATCAAAATTTAGGATTCAAATATATCCAAACGTAGCAGAACGGAAAATTTGGCCTGACGGAGTTGCCAGCTTTCATGGCCTCATGGGGTAGTCGGCTTATCCTTCAAAAAATTGTCCTCACCATCTTTTTTCAATCCATCGATGTCAATCTGTGTACGAAGACTCTCGGCTGCTTCACTTAACTCTACAAGGTCATGTTTTCTCTAGTGGACACAGGTAGCCTCTATCTTTCAGACACATTTTTAACTCTCCTTCAGACACTTTCGTAGAAAAATTTGAGACTAAAGAGGCTATGTTATTAAAAATTTGTAGCAAACTTTCCACAGTAACATCACTTTTTCATTAAATCCCTGATTTACACTATTTGGTTGAAGCCTGTTGATACCTAGTACAACTGTTTGGAAACCTATTCTAGACCATTAGTATCTCTGTCGGGTTAAGACTTTGCAAATTTATTTTATTTTTCTGTATAGTACTTCAGATCCTCAACCTCAGGATATTGTGTGAGAAGTACCTCCAACACCAGCAAGATCTGTACCACGTCTTTCGTCGATTTCAAGAAGGCATTTGACAGGGTATGGCATGCAGCCTTGTGGGCGACCACGAGACTGTACAACATCAATGCCAACCTCATCACAGTAATAGAGCATCTCTATGACAAGGCCACCAGTGCAGTATACTTCTACGGTAGCATAGGGGACTGGTTCAGAACGACAGTCGGAGTCAGACAAGGCTGTCTGCTCGCTCCCACACTATTCAGCATCTTTCTGGAGAGAATCATGATTGACGCGCTTGAAAAGCATGAAGGACAGTCAGCATCAGAGGCAGAACAGTCTCCAACTTACGTTTTGCCGACGACATTGATGGACTAGCAGGAAATGAGGAAGAACTAGCTAGCTTAATAGAGAGCCTCGACAAAACCTCTGCAGCCTACGGCATAGAAATCAGTGCAGAGAAGACGAAATTGATGACCAACAACACCAAGGGCATCAGCACTAACATCAGGGTCCAAGGTACGAAGCAAGAAACAGTACACAGCTTCAAGTATCTGGGGGCAATTGTTACAGATGAAGGATCGAAGCCTCAGGTACTCTCCAGGATTGCACAGACATCAGCAGCGCTGACAAAACTAAAGCCCATCTGGAACGACAAGAACATCGCACTCAATTCAAAGGTGAGACTGATGCACTCACTGGTGATCTCCATATTTCTCTACGCCTGTGAATCATGGACCATAACAGCTGACTTAGAGAAAAAGGATACAGGCCACAGAGATGAGATGCTTCCGAAAGATCCTCGGCTTCTCATACAAAGACCGTGTTACCAATGAAGAAATACGGCAAAGGATCAGACAAGCCATTGGACCTCAAGAAGACCTCCTGACCACAGTGAAAACGTAAACTGCAGTGGCATGGGCATGTCTCACGATCATCAGGACTTGCTAAGACAATCCTGCAAGGCACTGTACAAGGAAGAAGAAAGAGAGGCAGACAGAAAAAGAGGTGGGAAGACAACATTCGAGAGTGGGCAGGCTTGACACTGAGCGACTCACTGAGAAAGACAGAAAATCGAGAGGAATGGAGGAAGCTGGTTGTTCGGTCTTGTGCGGTGCCCCAACGGTCTACCAGACTACGGAACTGATGATGATGATGATGATGATGATGATGATGATGATGATGATAATACTTGTATGTGAGTGATTGATGGTGGCATACTGAAGACGTGAATGTAATAAAATTGTCAGGACACTACCGTCTTTATCAATGAAAATGTATTTATAATACAAAAGAAAATCGAACCCAAGACAAGGAAGGTGCAAAGCGAATGCATTACCACTGTGCTATCCTGGCTATTATTATTATTATTATTATTATTATTATTATTATTGTTGCTGTTGTCAAAATGTCAATTTTTTTAAAGATTGAGTTCGTTGACTTTAAAAAATGTTTCAGTGGGAGGGGCAAAGCGTGCGCTGTGTTATCCAGTCTGTCGTTGTTGTTGTTGTTATTATTATTATTATTATTATTATTATTATTATTATTATTATTATTATTATTATTGTTGTTGTTATTATTGTTGCTGTTGTTGTTACTGTTATTATTATTATTATTATTATTATTATTATTATTATTATTATTATTATTATTATTATTATTATCAAAATGTCTGTTTTTCTTAAGGTTATGTTTAATTATTTTTTTTTAAATACGTTCCATGGATACTCCTATGCTTAAAACTAGTTAATTACTTTTCATAATCAGCAACTAAACGTCACAAAAACTGTGAGCATATTCTGTATATGTCTGATTTGCCTTTAAACTGTCGGTGCTATAACTTATTTATGTAGATTAAGGGATAAATTCGATAACTACTTTATTCTAGTTACACGTTCTTGCTTGCATTAATCACAAAGTGCTGCAGTAACTCTAATAGACAGGACGTATTTTTCACTCAAATTTGACTTCATGTACATCAAACAGACCGTTGTGTTTCCTCGGCCACGATCTTTCTTGAAAGCATAAAACTGAATGAAAAACACAGAAAATACGTGTCTTTTGGGGAGCATGGAATCACATCAGTGTCCATATTCCGCTTTTAATTTCATCGTATTCGTGGCCAGTGTATCCCGCAATAATAATGTATCCCCAGTTTGACTGTCGTAATAAAATTGTCAATATTACACACTACGATGCGAATAAACAAATTATTGTTCTTGTACCTTAACTCTGTCTATCTTACAGCTTTGATCTAACGTGTTAGTATTAATAATGGTCTTATTGATCATGCCAGAGAAGATTCCTGCATATGGAGTCAAAACGTTGACCCAGTCCGTCTTGGGGTCGAAGACCATAAATAATGAATCGTGAGGAAGAAAAAATCAGTACGTGATAGAGCTGTAAGGATACACCTGTCCGTGTCTGAAATGTAGACTAGATTTCTACCAGAACAAAAACTAATTTTAGACAGACCTTGTGGGTCAAATCATCGTGGTAGCAGGCAAAGGAACAAGACGTGCATACATGATATATTTAATCAAATGTAAAAAGGATTTGCTTTTTGTTCAGCTTTTACTAGTTGCAAATTGGACTGACTCGTCCATTTATGGTCTTCTCAGTAGAAAAGGGTTCCAAAATTTTGATTGAAGTAACAATATCGGTAACCATATTGTATTAAGACCATATAAAGAATATAAATTAATATTACCCAAAATGAGCAATCAGTCATTAGTAATAAGTTGTATTGAGGATTAGATAAATAAGTGAAACTTGATGGTCTTGGGGATAGAGTGTATATAGTTTCCAACATTTCCTTTCTTCACACGTGTCGCTGTCGCTATCCAGATAATTCAGCGCATACATTCATGATGGTAACAGACATGAATCAAATGTCACTTTCATATGGTTTCAGAGAAGGTCTCAAAAGACAATATACTTTTCGCCCTTTGCACATATGTTTGTATTTCCAATTGCAATTGGGTAGTAATACTTAATTTTACTGTGAATGACGGGTGAAACAAGAAGATATTTTCAATGTATACAGCCAATACATTGTCGAATTCTTGCACGCCACATAAGGTTACTACGATAGCATATGAGTGTAACTGTAGCTGCGTTCTATGCAAATTCTGTAAAAGTATCAATATTTCAAATGCAGCTGCCAGCACGATTATTTTATTGCGATAGAATTTAATGATTCGGGTTTATGACTTACATAATAATAGAATATAACCGGTCTGATATTTCCAACTCAAGTTACAAAAGCCATTGCACACGTGGCAGCACACTTGAGAGATTTTTGGTATGCGCGTTTGGGTACTACTTTGTTATGATAAATTTAGGTCAATAGATATGTAGTGCGTAGGCAAAGACGAGCAGTACTAAATGCAGATCATGGTGAAAGAGTGGACAATAGAAAGGAAATTATTAAGAACAGAACGATAGAAAACTTTCTGAGAAAAAAATTTTGCCTCACGACTTACATATACATTGAATGAGTCGAGAACAAAATTCTATTATAGAAGATGCCATCATGAAGGAAAGAAATAAACAAAGTCAGAACGAGAGAAAACATGGAGTATCTTAAAATGACTCGTTCAATGCGAATATAAAGCAAAGCGAACTTCTTTCAAATTCTCAATGTAATTTTTGTACAAAAATAATATCATATAAAATATTTTGATATAATAAAAGGGATATAATCTTTTGAATAAGTCAGATCAGCTTATGTGTCTATTGATTCCTATATAGTATAGAAATCATTCAAGTACTGGAGATTGTGTCAAATTCATTGTAAATCATGGTGTAAACTAGGGCTGTCCAACATACAGCCCGCGAGCATGTATCCTGCCCACCAATCTGCCTAGCCCTTCTACTTTTCATAACTTTTGCATTGTCATGTGCCTTCTCATGCTTTATCT
This sequence comes from Megalonaias nervosa, assembly GCA_016617855.1. Taxonomy (NCBI): domain Eukaryota; kingdom Metazoa; phylum Mollusca; class Bivalvia; order Unionida; family Unionidae; genus Megalonaias; species Megalonaias nervosa. Next base: position 1,082 of record JAECUM010061762.1, on the reverse strand, counting down.
GTCTAAAATTTGCTTACCGGACCCGTGAATGAGAAAAAAATTACAATGTGGCCCATTACACGAACAAGTTAGATATCCCTCGTGTAAACAGCGAAAGTAACCACGTGTAGAGAAATATAGATCAATAAGTAAATATTTTTTTGTTTAAGGTCCACGCATAGTCTGGACTGCTGATAAATTGGATGGTATCAAACAGAAGCGCTGATTGGAAAGCAGGGGCGGAGCCAGGAATATCTTTCGGGGTGCTGGTATTGGACCTAAAAACTAGACCCAGGGAGCTCCTGCATTTTAAGCGTTTAAAGGTGCGTAATTCAACAATCTAACTACAAAGAAAACTTACTGAAGGAACTGTTCCGATTGTTTCGCGTTTATTTTTACACGGGCTAGGGGGCATCCAGATCGGCCTCTGGATATCCAACTTGCACTTGTTAAATGAGATGAAGTTGCTAATAAGCTACACAATATTTTCTTTGCATGAAGCGGTAAATACAACAACACAATTTCCGATGTCTAATATATGCTTAGATTAGTAAAAGTGTGTGTGTGTGTGTGTGTGTGTGTGTGTGTGTGTGTGTGTGTGTGTGTGTGTTATTTGAATTTTTAACGTAGCTTTAACAATTTTTCAGTCATACTGCTACGATGTCTGCAGTGTGGCAGTTTATAGAGATGTCTAGCACTGGGGCATCATGCCGCAGACATGTAGCATGATGTCCCACTCAGTCACATTATCCTGACACCAGGCCGACCAGTCCTAACACTAACCTCTTAATGCTGAGCGCCAAGCGAGGCAGTTGTTAGTACCATTTTTATAAGTCTTTGGTTTGACTCAGCCGGGGATCGAACCCGCGACCTTCCGCATCCGAGGCGGACGCTCTAACCACTAGGCCACCAGAGCGGTCAGTAAAAGTCTGTCTTTTTGCTGAACTTGCAATATGGATTATCTGCAGCGTGCTTTTGGAGAAAACGCCAGAGGTATTTGATCACCCCTCTGTGTGTGTGTGTGTGTGTGTGTGTGTGTGTGTGTGTGTGTGTGTGTGTGTGTGTGTGTGTGTGTGTGTGTGTGTGTGTGTGTGTGTGTGTGT
>JAECUM010061760.1:0-21207 GCA_016617855.1 Megalonaias nervosa | reverse complement strand
CTTTGTTTACCCGGTCCCATCCCAATATGGTGATTCTTTTCGAAGGCTGGGGGGTGCCCGGATTTAGAACAGCTTTTGGTTTTAATTGAAAATTAACTTGAAGGGAGACGCAATTGCGGTGTTTATTCAAAAAATAATAAAAAAAAACAGTAAAACACAACATGTGATTTTGCATGTGGTACTCTGGTGTGTGTGTTTATAGTGCATCTATGATATAATAGCGTCTCTTTACTTCTTCCTGCCTAACGATTAAGCCAAAAAATAGTAAATATAGGTCGAAAATAAAAAATAATTTAAAAAAATTAAATAAAAGATAGAAAAGATCGGAAAGCCAAAGATGTTAGCAGTATTTTTGTATTGAGGTGTATGTAATACGATAGACTGACAAGGGGGAAATTTATATTTCCTAGTTAAAACACGGAAAGAAAATGTGTTATGTTCCCCTGATGTTTATGTACCGTATGTCCGTGTTCTGTGCTTGCGGTTTTCATTGACTTCCGCGCAGGCCTGTCTACCTCGCTGAGTCATACCATAACCTAGTCCGATAAATCATCCCACCAACCCCCAATCTGTGTTGATAATGATGGACGATGTGTGGGTCTGATGTCACCTGTTCATTAACATGTGCATTTTTGCTGCATGCTAATCTTTCTGGAACAAACATACGACGACTTTAGACACCTAGCGGTAATTGGTAACATCCATATCTAGCGCGAAATTCAAAATGGCTACAGGACAGATGGTTGTGCTATTCCACGTGGATTTACAAGTCACCAAACACAGGATTTCATCTGGAAATATAATGTACATATCACCAAAGGAACCCTTCAGCTGACGGTAGCTCTGCAGCCGCAAGAAATAAGGGTAAGTGTATTTAATGTGCACCGACGTGTGCTGCCAAGATTTGCTGCAGATTTTTGCAGCTTTAAATGAATAGGTGATATAAGCCCTTAAACCGAAAATCAATATCATCATGGGTGGAGGTCCGATTTATCGGCCTAAGAATAGTTCTGCAGGACCAATGAGTTTTATTTTCTGAAGAAAACACGGAAACACGGATCCCTGTCCGCTTTATTTGTACCTATATGTGAGTTTCAAAGCTAATATTAGTAGAAATAATCTTTGAAAATTTCTCCTTGTACACGTATTTTTTTATTGCTAGTAAGTTAGATGTCATGTTTCTGCAGCATTGGTCTTACGGTTTGTTTCTTGTGGTTCAGGCATTTTAGTTCGCTGCGCAAACCTACCACGCATGCGTGTGCTCTCATTGCAAAGTAGAAAAAGGAGAAGGTATTAATTTGTTCAAAGAATATTGGATCTGAAAGCCTGGAAACACATTTTAGACCTCTTAAAATTAATATGAGAGGCCTATAATTGAATAAGAGAGGTTTCTAATTCATTTAAAGACGTCTACAGTTCATTTATGGATTTGTTGAATGTATGCCAAATTAGAGAGGTCCCTAATTCTATTAGAGAGCGCTGCAGTCGAATTACATAGTTCTCTTGGTCATTTAAAGAGGTCTTCATTTCAGTTATAGACGTCAATAATTATTAGTTGAGGTCTCTAATTGAATTAGAGAGATCTATAATCGATATATAGAGTTCTCTAGTTAAATTGTAGAGGTCTCTAATTAGAGAGGTCTGTATTGAATTGAATATATGTAACAACGGCCGCCCATACTAAGGAAGAAAAACGATCCTGTCGTTTTTTTTAACCCATATTGTGTTACTCTCAAACGAGGTTGGAACTACTTTTTCCTCGATGTTTCCATGTTACATCTAAACAAAGCGTGAATAACTGTGCCATAGTCTTACTTGACACACAAGTTCTGGCAGTATCATCAAGTTCAGGCAATTTGTTCAGTCCCACTGTAAAGTCCCCATCGGAGCCTCTCGTAATGTCCTTCCAAAAATAGTTTAAAAGCTATCAACGTGGCCTGGAATCTTTTCAATACATTCATCTGGTGAAATCTTTGAAAAGAATTTAAGTAGGAAAACAGCTGCAGTGCTTACCTTAATGCTGTTTCTTTTCCACACAATCGTGCGTCCAAGCACTATAGCTTGTCTTTTTCTTTCAAGGCAGCTATCTGGCCTCTTTATTTTTTAACGAGGGAAAACTCTATTCTCAGGTTTCCACCGGAGTCTCAAATTCGACTTCTCGCAAGCAAAATTGGACTAAAGAATTCTGAGCTAAGTCGCTACCTTAAATTCAGATTACTTCCAAAGTGTACGCCTTAATTTTAACTGACCAATCGAAAGCAACTGTTCCTAAATTTTCCCAAAATAACCATGTCTTTCGTCAGTTTTTGACAGCCTAGAATACGATGCAATTAGCTTTACTTTGAAGATCAATTATTTGACATAAGGTCCTTTACAACAGATACGGTCGGTAATTCTAATGTACTCTCTTCCAATATGCCGTTACGATGACTGGGTCAATTCCACTGAAGATTAAACGCAGGCACTTTTATGTTTCAGAGATGAAACAAGGGAAATCTCATGGTTAACTTTTTCAAAGACTTTTCTGGCTTGACTATGATAAAATTTTAATGCACAATTTATTCAACTTTAGGATCCAGTACTTCTTCAAAATTCGACACATTACATCATATTAAATACGTACGTATTCTCTCATTTATAAAAATAATTATCGTAAAGTCTCAGCGAAATGAGAAATGCATAATGTGAGATGTCATCCTAATCTAGGTATGTAAACACGATTTTTTCCTCCTAATGGAGGTAATGTATACTCAGGTTAATAATTAAGACCTCTCAAAGTTGATGCGTATACAAGTCACATGATAGAACGTCTCGACGATGATTGGTTACAACTGTCATCCGACACCTTCTGATGCGTAAGTAAGCTATATTTTATACAACTGTGTAGAGAGGATGAAAAATCAGAGTTATTGACATACGTCATTGATAAGGAATGCTTGATTTTAATTTTAAGACGCATTGGGAACATATCATAATTTCTGTAGTTGAACTTGGAACTATTAGGTTAGTGATCAAAGGAACTTAAGTTAAAAACCCAGTTACTTTCTTTCCTCTAAAACTTGCCCAGAAAGTACTACAATGTCTACAACATCAGCACCTGGGAAATATTTCCTTTTTGGGGTATCAAATACCTTTCATAAATTAGCATCAATGTACGTTTTTGAACATCAAAAGTTCTTATTATAATACTGTAGACGGTGTGTAAAATGTCGTTAAAAGTATTTTAGAACCCGTATTATACAACCTCTATATAAGGTCAAATGAAATAATTTAGGTGTGAACTAGAGGGCGTGGTGTAGCTTGAGAAGACAAATTTACGAAGTATGGTGCTTAATGTAACGAACTCTGTTTGACTGAGTAACATAATATTTTCCTTATATGTAAGCTTTCGAGCTATGGTTCTTCTAACATTTTTCTACATAGTTTGTATTCAACTGTTACTTTTTTCCCCGCTTTATCAAGTTTTGATCAAAATATTGCAATTACTGGCTGTACCGAAATAAAGGTCTTATTTAAAACTGAATCTTAACATAGGCACACTAGTAATTGGAAACAAATGCGACATTTAGTTTAAATAATACTTGAATGATCCTTTACTAGTCAATGGGACGTGTCAAACGTTGTAGGAAATATTTCACGTGAATACATTAACTGAGCATGCACAATGGATATTGAACACGAATCAAAAGAAGTAAAATAGATTCAATATTAATAAACTTTAATTAAGATAAATAACAATTTTAAAAAATATAAAGGGAAAAGGTTACGAATCTATGGTCCTAAAGTAAGTAACAGGAGGAAATCGAAGACAAAAAAGTTTGGCGCAATGTAACTAGAACTGTATTTTCCCAAGAATACAAAGTGGAAATGTAGTTTTGTGAGTTAACTCCCAAATAATTCTAAACGCGCTATCACAAGTCCTAACGTATAGAGTGTTCCGAATGAATTCCAATCTTGAATGTAGATGTACCAAGGTTCTTGATGTATTACAATGATATAATCCAGAATGTCTTTGAATGAATTCACAATAATCACGAAATCACGAAAGAGTGTTAATTTTGTTTAATGAGCATTTTAGTAATTCCAATGAATGATTTAAATAATGATTCCTCTCAAATTATATCTGAACACTATTAAATAATTCCGTAAGACTGAACTTAAGATAGGAATGAATAATTATGTCTACAAGAAGCTTATATAAAACGTAAGACAATAAAATTACCAGGATGTGGGTCCAAAGTTTACTTCCAGAACTTTCTAAGATGAAAAGGCCATGTCAGCATGTTTACCATTATCTTAAAAACAATCTACACTCATGCACAAAAGTTGCATATCTAAACATAAACATGTTGTTTACAAATGATCATTAGCTTACGCTACAATCTACAATTATGGACAAAGGTTAAACACATAATATAGGTATACCTACAGAAATCATTGAATACAAGCTGAATACTTATCACATATTGCTGATTTTATTCTCTTCCGTTTTGAAAAGAGAGACGAGTTTCCATTTCTATTATTAAGGTCTGTAACAGTGTGAATTTTGTAAGATGTTAGGGCAACACATAACTGGGCGAACATTGCAGGGTCAGCGTGGCACATAGTCAATTAAGTTGATGAATGTGTTTAAGGCAACGTGTTAAGGTCTAAAGGTCATCAGGTTTTCTGCTCTTTTATGAAAATCTGAATAATTATCTAAGTAGAATCTAGCTATATATGCGGCTTTTAGTAAAGAAATACAAAATCAAGAAAAAAGTTATAATTGTTGTGTTGGAAGTATTGCGTTCCAAGCCATGAGTTTTTGTTTTACCAAATACATTAAGACGAATATGATAATGATGGCAGTGGGGTGAGCTGTCGAATCTAAGTACACAAGTCCTACGCATAAGAAAATAGAAACATAAAATCGTTTGATATTATTACTGTATTATCACATGTAATAGATGGATGTCATATGAAACTGACAATAAATAATTAATATCTTTTATACGATAAAGTTTTAACTACTGATTAGTACTAATTTTGGAAAACGTTTTATTGTAGGCAATGGCACGATACTGTGCAGTACAGTATCACAACTCGGTACAGTTCTAACGAAGTGTCTAATGACATCAGGAAATTTCTAATTCATGACTTTCTTGGAAATTTATATTTTCTGTCCTGGAAATATGGCAGGTGTTGCTATCACTAGTGCAATGATACGCTGCATGGAATTTTTTTTGTAGAATAACATGTGGACTGATGATTGAACCACTCTGGCTGGTAAGTGTAGGAGTTTTCATTTGCAATCGCATTATTATGTTTTGAGTCAACTGGAGTGGATTTCGGGTGTTCGGCAAAGTTAGAAGAAACCAGTTTGACATAACACATTTCTCGTTTTTGCCGGCTTTGCATGAGCACTTGAGAGAGTTTGGTTTTATGTGACCAGTGATGTGTATTGCCTCTGTGTGTGTGCATGTGTCTGTCTGTGTTGTTACGTGTCTAGGCTCGTACAAAAGTAACAAGAAAAGAGTGAAGAGAATAAGCTTTGTAAAATTTAACAAATAATTCATTTCCTTAGAAAAACAAGGTAAAAATGAGAAAAAGGACTTAACGGTTTATGAATCAAATCCAAAATTAATCCAAGAATTAAAAAATAGAAGTCCTATCAATGAAAAGTCCTAAATGAATCTGTGTTCGAGTCCCGATGAAATCAAAATGGAGGGCGATGACATATGTCGTGACCTTCAAAGTGTTGCTGTGTCAACAGTTCCTTGTTGAATCACAGAAAATAATATTCCAGTTTAGAATTTCTGAATAAATTTCGATAAATTTCCTCGTCCAAGAATTTCTGTATGAGCACTAGTATTTTCCAGTAAAAGAATCAATAATTCCATAAAATAAAAATTTAACTCAAACTGGTCATAACAAGATACCTTTAAGTATTGAAGATTTAAAGCCCAACTGGCTAGTTCTTCTCAAGAAAACGGTTATACAGTAAGTTAAGACGCAAAACAGATTCCCGTATGAGGGTCACGAGGTCACCTAGAACAACGTAAAATATTGTTTACATGCTGATTACCACGTTCTCTAGGTATAGCCTTGATTCCACTGAATGAATCTTACTCTTAGAATGAATAAATTTTTTTTAAAAAAGTTGTTTACTAGAACTCTGTCTGATTTCTGAATCAAGGTCAGAAACTAGATACAATGTTTCAACTACTGGTTGTTTATCAGGTCAAACAGAGCTGAACTAAATTTCTAAAAACAAAATATCAAATCCAGTAGACAAAGTTATCATTACAATAACATGTAACGGAATAAATTAAAAAAAAAAATTAAAACTACCAAACAAATAATTAAATTACATATACATAACACTTCCCCCCATAAAAGAAAAAGAAAGATTTATATAATAAACCTTTCTTTTTACCATAGATTAATTATATATGAGGTTTAGAAAAAATAACATAAGAAGAACTCTTATGAATTACACAAAGTGTACATGAAATAATATTTCTATACAGTGCATCTGCTATTAAATTGTTTTTTCCCTTGATGTGCCTGATGTCAATATTATATTCCTGTAAAAAACAAACTCTAGCTTACTAATCTCTGATTTTCATTTTTCATCTTGCCGATGAAAGTAAGGGGGTTGTGATCACAAAACACAATAATCTGAGAAGGAGCTGACTAATGTAAACTTCAAAATGTTGTTATGCCAATATCAAAGCCAAACATTCCTTCTCGATTGTTGAATAATTTCTTTGGTGCTTATTTAATTTCTTAGAAAAATAGCACACGGGATGATCGACACCATTTTTATCTTCTTGAACCAATACTGCTCCAACCCCAACATCACTTGCATCAACAGACAGTTTAAATGATTGACTGAAATTTGGAGTTGAAAGAACTGGTGCACTCTTAAGTATGGCCTTTAACTTGTCAAAAGCCTCCTGACATTTTTCAGTCCAAAGAAACTTGTATTTCTTGCTCAATAAATTTGTCAGGGGTTTAGCAATTATGGAAAAATTGGAACAAAATTTCCGATAGTATCCAGCCATACCTAAACATCGCATCAGCTGCTTCTCACTGACAGGCACAGGGAAATTAGAGATAGCCTTGACCTTAGCATTTATAGGTTTAACTTGTCCATGTCCCACAATATGTCCTAGAAATGTTACACAAGCACGGCAGAACTTACTTTTGGATAAATTAATTGTCAAACTTGCATCAGTGAGTCTATCAAAGAATTTCCGAATTGTTGCTAGATGTTCTTTCCAGGTGTCGTTGTAGGTGATGACATCATCGATATAAGCATCACAATTATTTAGACCAGAGGTAATCATATTCATCAAGCGTTGAAAAGTGCTTGGCGAACCCATCATCCCAAACGGCATCACTTTATATTGATAAAGTCCATCTGGAGTCACAAATGCCGACATTTACTTTGTCCTTTCCGTAAGTGGAATTTGCCAAAATCCTTTCAGAAGGTCAAATATTTTGACATACTTGGCATTTCCAATTTTATCAATGCTGTCATCGATTCTTGATAATGGAAATGAATCTGTTTTAGTCACACTGTTCACCTTCCTATAATCAGTGCACATACGGAAAGTTTTATCTATTTTCGGAACAAGTATACATGGTGAACTCCAGTCACTTTTGTTGGGCTCTATGAACTCATTCTCCAACAAATACTGAATTTCTTTTTTCGAGTATTCCTGTTTGAGAGGGTTCATCCTGTATGGGTGTTGTTTTACAGGTTTGGAATTTACAATTTCAACGTCATGAAAAATTGTATTTGTTCTCGTAGGAACATCTGGAAATAAGTGCTCATATTCAAATAATAACTGTTTTAAGTTCATTCCTTTCTTGTTGTTGCAAATGTGAAAGTTTCTGGTCCAGATTATTCGTAAATTCTGAATTCCGAAGATTTGTCACTCCAAAATCAATAGAGTCCGATTGCATTCCTTCACTTAAATCCTCAGTAAGTGGGACAGGTACAACTAAATTAATTGCATGATTTACCTGGCTATATCTCACGATATACTGATACTCCTATAATTTATTTATATCAGAGTACTATTATTATAGTTTAAGTCATTCATTTTCTTCTTAACTTTGTAAGGGCCGTAATACCTAATCTGAAGAAAGTTTGAAGAATGAGCAAGACAGACAGAACTCTATTACAAAACTCAAAAGTTCTCTCCAATGAAGTTCTGTCTAACCATAGTTTCACTTTTGACTTGAATTGCTGGATGCCAAATTCAATCATAATTAGCTGGAAAGTTCCAGACATAAAATTTGACCCTTGATCAGATTGGACAGATTTGGGAAGGCCAAATTGAGTAAACAAACTTTATCAATGCTTTTACTATGGTTTTAGTTTTAATATTCCTCAAAGGAATTGCCTCTGGGAATCTTGTTGACGCACACATAATGATCAACATGTATTGGTTACCTGACTTGGTCTTAGGTAATGGACCGACACAATCTTCCATTATTCTGCTAAATGGTTCGTCAGATGCAGGAATAGGTTGCAGATGAGCCTCAGGTGTCTTCGGATTGGGTTTTCCTACTATTTGACAAGTAAGACAAGATCTGCAATATTTACAAACATCACTTTTAATTTTTGGCCAATAAAAGTGATTCAACATCTTGTGATAAGTCTTATTAATCCCTAAATGACCAGCCAGAGGAGTTTCATGGACCAAACTAAGTATTTCCTGTCTGTAAGATTTTGAAACTACAATCTGATAGTTCACTGACCACTCGTCACAAGCAGGTACCTCGGGAAGTCTCCATTTTCTCATAAGAATTCCAGTTTTAATGAAATAACAGACAGGTACTTTAGTGGCTTCAGTTTCACTAACGGCCCTCTGAAACAAACGGGAGATTTCAGGATCTTTTTCCTGTTCGGCGACAAGTGATTGTCGTTTGTCACCCTGATTAGAGTAAAGAGAATGAGTATATAAAAGAGGATTACTCTGATCAATACCTTTTAATTGATCCAAACAAGGAGTGAAAGTGACCTCATCAAAAGCCTGACCAATGCATGTGTCAGCTAGAGGAATACTTTCCTTATCAACATCATTTTAAAGAGCTTTCTTTGCCACAGCTCTGGCAACTGCACAAGCTGGTTATAAATCAGGGAATTCTTTTTCAATAGGATCAACTTTCTGATCCAAAGAAGGCTAGTCAGTTACAAGTGGATTAACCACAACCTTGTCTCCAGCTAGGTCGTTACCTAGTAATAAATGAATGCCCTCAACGGGTAAAGAAGATACTATTCCGACTGTCACATGTCCTGAGACTAAGTCTGATGACAAATTTACACGATGGAGACGAACATTAACAAAGCCGCACTCTACTCCCTGAATAAGAACACTCTCATTAGAGGAAGACTTCTCAGAAAAAGGCAAATTACCTGATAATAAAAGACTCTGAGAAGCTCCTGTGTCCCTTAAAATTTTAATGGGGATAGGATTGGCCAAATCACCCAAGAGTGATATAGAACCTTTCGACATGAATGGTTCATAATTCTCCATAATAAAATCAGACTGAGGTTTATTAGACCCAAAAAATGTATTGTTTTCAATACATGACCGTGACCTTGACCTCTTAGAAATAAGAGCATTTGGGATAGGTCTGTCTAGATTCTGATGCTTATTTAACAATTTGAACCAATCAGAAATAACGTGTCCTTTCTTCTTGCAATAGGTACACGTAGGAAGAGACAATGATTTTTGATCAAGCTTATCAAAGCTTGATTTCTAAAAGTTGTGCCAGATTGAGATCTAGAAGCGCTCGTATTTGGCTGAAATGCCTTTTTACCAGAAAACTGCTGAGTGGAAAACTTTCCTACAAAAGAAACTTTATGATCTAAGGAGTACTCGTCGCAGCACGAGCAGCATTTTCCAAGGTTTCGATCGTATGCTCATCAAGATAAATCCTAATGTCACTATGGACACAGTTCCTAAACTCTTCAACTAACATGAGTTGTCTGAGACTTTCGTAATCTTTGTTAACCTTTCTAGAAGAGCACCACTTATCAAATTGTCTTGCTTTTTCCCATGCAAATTCGACATCGGTCTTGTCAGTTGATTTTCTAGAATTCCTAAAACCTTGTCCATAAGCCTCAGGGACTAACTCGTAACCCTTCAAAATATAGTCCTTAACAACATCATAGTCAGCACTTTGTTGTACTGACAGTGAATGGTAAATATTACTAGCTTTACCAGTAAGTACACATTGTAATAATAGAGTCCAATGCTCCCTTGGCCATTTCAAAATTTCCGCAACTTTTTCAAAACGAGAAAATATTTGTCTACTTCTTTTTCTCTGAAAGGGGGCACTAACCTAATACTCTTAGTAACATCAAAACTTGAATTTGTATCTAAAGTGGGAATGTGCTTTTCACTTGCCAGCTCTATTTCTTTTATTCTCAATTAATATTCTCTCTCTCTCTCTCTCTCTCTCTCTCTCTCTCTCTCTCTCTCTCTCTCTCTCTCTCTCATCTAATTGCATTTATATTTGTTTCTCCTCTTTCCTTTCTGTCTCTCTCTCCTCTTTCTCAAATTGTAACTACATTTGTTTCTCTCTCTCCTCTTTTTCCAATAGCATATGTTTTTCTTCTTTCTGTAAATGCATTTGTTCTTTTTCTTTCTCCAATTGCAGCTGCATTTGTCTTTCCTCTTTATCTTTCTGAAGCTCCAGCTTTCTTAACTCTAATTCCATCTTGTATTTTAATTTTAATTCCTTTACTTTTATATCAGAGTCTGATACAGACTTACTGATCGAAATCAAAACACTTTTTCCAAAACACTCTTTTCTACCAAATACTGGACGAAAATGGTTTTTTTATTTCTTGCTTCGTTTAAGAAGCTTTTGCCTCAGAAAGATCATATTTTCTGGCAAGTTCAAACAATTCATCTTTTTTCAAACAGTCCAACTGCTCCTGGGTAGGATTTTAAAAACAGATTTCCACTTTTGATGACATTGTAAAATCACCTGTTGATTTCACTAAAGATTTCAAAATTGAAAACTAATGCTCGGGATTTAAAAAATTCTGAAAACTTGGGGAATTTAAATTTAAAATAGCAAGTTTTCTGAAATATTTTAGCCAAAATTCATATATCCCAAAGAGGAGCACCCAATTTTCTTGTTACGTGTCTAGGCTCGTACAAAAGTAACAAGAAAAGAGTGAAGAGAACAAGCGTTGTAAAATTTAACAAATAATTCATTTCCTTAGAAAAACAAGGTAAAAATGAGAAAAAGGACTTAACGGTTTATGAATCAAATCCAAAATTAATCCAAGAATTAAAAAATAGAAGTCCTATCAATGAAAAGTCCTAAATGAATCTGTGTTCGAATCCCGATGAAATCAAAATGGAGGGCGATGACATATGCCGTGACCTTCAAAGTGTTGCTGTGTCAACAGTTCCTTGTTGAATCACAGAAAATAATATTCCAGTTTAGAATTTCTGAATAAATTTCGATAAATTTCCTCGTCCAAGAATTTCTGTATGAGCACTAGAATTTTCCAGGAAAAGAATCAATAATTCCATAAAATAAAAATTTAATTCAAACTGGTCACAACAAGATACCTTTAAGTATCGAAGATTTAAAGCCCAACTGGCTAGTTCTTCTCAAGAAAACGGTTATACAGTAAGTTAAGACGCAAAACAGATTCCCGTATGAGGGTCACGAGGTCACCTTCTAGAACAACGTAGAATATTGTTTACATGCTAATTACCACGTTCTCTAGGTATAGCCTTGATTCCACTGAATGAATCTTACTCTTAGAATGAATAAAAATAATTTTTAAAAAAGTTGTTTACTAGAACTCTATCTGATTTCTGAATCAAGGTCAGAAACTAGATACAATGTTTCAACTACTGGTTGTTTATCAGGTCAAACAGAACTGAACTGAATTTCTATAAAAAATATCAAATCCAGTAGACAAAGTTATCATTACAATAACATTTAATGGAATAAAATATTAAAAAAATTAAAACTACCAAACAAATAATTAAATTACATATACACAACAATGTGTGTGTGTGTGTGTGTGTGTGTGTGTGTGTGTGTGTGTGAATATATTTTGTATGGTGTTATCAAAGTTGGAGAAACCTTAATTTGCTTTATGAGTGAATTTCTTTTTTGTTATATATCTGTTGTTGTTGTTAGATTTTGTAACAACTCCGTCAGGCACAGCAGAGGACATCAAGGGTTTCAATTTAAAAGTAGTTCCTAGGGCGTGGACATCATGACTGAGACGACACGTCTGAGATAACCAGACTGAGATACAAAAGTAAGGTTAGCAAAACAGGTAGATTTCTCTGTCGCATGGATGAGATATTGAAATCTCGTCTGCAGTATTTATCTTTGACAAGGGCACGCTTTACCGTGGAATAAAGCAATCCCAGTAGGTGGATAAACGTACCTTATGTGAAGCAAGCTTTTTATTGTCTGTAGTATCATTAAACAGTACCCACATTGAGCTCAACGGCAGAAGAAACTTCATTATGTAGATTTGATCATAGAAGAGCTGAGGTATGAGATATCAGGTTACTCACAAGCATTATCATGTATTCATTAACGAGATAAATAGACGACTGAATATTGATTTCTGAAGCGAGTTGAATAATGTCCCTCTTTTGCGAGCCTTGCACATACTATATGTAAAGTGTACCGACTAAGTGATAATGAAATATACCAGTAGGAGAAAAAAATGATACCGCCACCGTGGCGATGCCACGTTTATCACCACAATGGCAATATCACTCTTGGAACTACTTTCTTTTTCCATTTATAACGTATATCTGGCCTTGAGCATTTTGCTGAGGTGTTACGTATAGTCTCGTACAAATCTAACAGAAGAAAAGAGTGAAGTCACCAAGCTTTGTATATTTTAACAAAATAATTTATTTCCCTAGCAAACAATGTAAAAATTGGTAAAGAGGACTTACGGTTTGTGAATATAATCCAAAATTTAATCCTAAGAATGAAAAACACAAGTCCTATCACTAAATAGTTCTATTAGAATCCAAGTTCGAATCTCGACGACATACAAATATGGAAGGCGATGACGTCAGATGTGGTCCAATGTACGAACATCAACAATTCCTCAATTGAATCACAGTTTTTGTTTCCGAATAATTCCAGAATAAATTTCCATGAATTTCTTTCACAATTTTTTTTATAAGGAAGTCAACTTGTTGAGTTTCCAGGAGAATAAATTATTAAATCCAAAAATCAGATGAAAAACAAACAATCTGGCAACAAATAAAAATAACACCTTGTTCCTTCAAGATGTTAAAACGACTCTGCCAGAAGAATATTAAGAATGCGTATTTAAACCCCCAAAACATCATTTCAAGTCTCGCGAGATGGGTCATGTGGTCTCTTACTACAAGAAATCCATCACGTACGCCAGTGTAGCCCCACTTAAAAACCAATAATTAAATAGCGTTGTTTACACATGGTGATCACGCAAGGAAAGTATGGCCCTGATACTGACCAATCATTTTAACTGCCTGTTTACGTTCTTGCCAGCCCAAGACGAACTAGGTTAACTAAAAATAATTCTCATGTAACACTTTTACGTCTTAAATAAACAACATTTGCTAAAAGAAAATATCGAATTACTGATAAAGAATTTTGAATCCTTTCAATAATCATTACAATAAAATGTATTGAAACAAAAATAAAATAAAAAAGAATTTTAAAACTAACACACAAGCAATTTAATTACATATACGTAACACAGGCCTGTATTATATATCTAGGTCGGTTTTATTTTTTTCTTCTGTTTTTCACTCTCTCCTTCCACAACTACAATCATTATGAATAGATCTTAAAATGAGAAATTACTGTTGACATTTTGTATTATATGTATGCCATCAAGAATTATCCAAAATTGACCCACAAACAACGAAAAGTACCCATCAAGTATTAACTTGTTTAGAATTAGTTTTCCTCATGAAACATGCAAATTGTCAGTGACAGAAGTTACATGACCTGTTGCTATTCAAAATTGCGTGACGCCCCTACAGGATAGCATGTATACCTATTACCCTCACCGACAAATTGTACACATTTGTATGGAAAACTCTTGACTAAATATAGTAATGAAATTCTTTCAGAAGCAATAATAACTATCAATACAATCATAGTCATGTCAGAAAATGATGGAGAAATCAGGCATTGATTAGTGTCGATTGCAAACCGCACAAGACTGGGAATCAAAATTTGGGTGCAGTGTCAGTTCACGAAATAGACTGCAAACTTGCCAGCGCACAAAGAAATAACTTCTGAATGCAGAAACAAACAAAAAGCAAAATTCATCACAAGTAAACTCACAATCACTCAAATATGTTGTTTAATGTTACACTCTGAAATCTGTTGGACCTTGCGGTCATAATTCTGCAGTACTTACATCTCAGCAATGTAAACTGTATCAATCCGCGCAAGTAACGTATTCACGAAAGAGTCTCATAATTCTCGTGGAAACAATCATTAATTTGGCCAAAAAAAACCCCACGATTCTAAGTATTATATATACAATCTAAATTTGTCCTAAAAATATTGTCAAATTCTGGAACTACTTTTTATCGCTGTAGCAATGAAGTTGTTACTAGAATTGACACAGAAAAACAATTTCCTGCAAATGGAAGGATTTTGCTTTAAACAATAGATATATTAAGAATAAAGTCTACATTTCTGAGGAAGTGTAAAGAAATATTTCGCTTGTGAAGTAAACAGATTTTGTATTTTCACGAGTGGCGATGTTTCCACTTCACTCGTGAAATATTTCATTATAACTACTAAAAAAAACCCCAAAGATTTTCTCTAAGTAACTGGCTTTAATATTATTCACGACAATTGTGGAAAATATTTACTATTGATACAAAATTTATAAAATTAAATTCATAAGAATTGGAAATGTTTGCTTTGTCCATGTGTTGATTGTTATTTTCCTATAACTTTTTATTTGCACTCAACATTGTAATGAATTATATTAAATATTTAATAATGCATTTTGTCAAAGCAATGGAATCTTCTCATCATTGTTTATAAAATATATTAATGCATTTATAACAGCAGTGGCGTAGCTTGGGGAGGGCGGGGACAGTTGTCCCCGGGCGCCATGTGCCAGGGGCGCCAAAATGAGGAAAATACAAGTATTAGTTATCTCAGATGCACTCGAAGGGGGCGCCAAGTTTATGTTTTGTCCCCGGGTGCTAAGTACCCTCGCTACGCCGCTGTATAACAGGTCCAGAAAGGTCCTCGTGAGTATGTATTTTATATGTATATATGGTAAGCTTTGGAAAATGAGAAGTGCACAAAGACAGTAAAGAGACGTTATATACATAACATAGTGAAAAATATTTTACTATTGATGCCAATTTTACGTAAATAAATGTACAAGAATTTGAAATCTTTGCTTTCTCTACATGTTGATCTTTTTTTCTTTTGATAATTAAGTATTGCCACACATGGAAGTTACTTCTACTTTCCCTTTTTCTTACTGACCAAGAAATGTTATCGTGTAACTCTCTGCAAATATCTAATTAAAGTAAGTATTGAGAGAAGAAATAATACGCGCAAAGACAGAACAGAGCTTTACGAATGTCGGTCAAAACATTTTTAGAGTCGAAATCCGGCACTTGCCCCCACCCTCACCAATGACCCTATGTATAGGCGCCCATGAGAGACTAGAAAGACGGTAAAGAAACGTTATATACTTACAGTACTGGAAAATATTTACTGTTGATACAGAATTTATATAAATAAATATATAACAAATAGAAAAGTTTGTTTTGTCTCTGTGTTTATCTTGCTTTAAACTTACATACTGGAAAATATTTATTGTTGATATAAAATTTATGGTATATGGTATTGAAGTGCTACTGTCATCCGATTATCACGTGTCAACGCGTGTAATATTCACAAGTAGCAGAGTTGACACGCATAACCTTTAACTTATTTAACACAGCGGTAGTACAATGATAGTTTAAAAATGTTTATAAATTATTTAACTTTTTTAATCTATGAATAGGATTTTTCCCTCTTTAGTAAAATGCTCACAAGTGACTTTTTATATATGTTTAAATACTGAGCAACACACTTTCTACAGTTTCGAACTTCTCGTTAATGAACCAATACATGAAAGAGATAATTACCCATTAAAGGTATACGTGTATTCACGCCTCATGATAGCCATAGTTTAATAGAAAATGATTAATGGATTGGGGCCACACCTAATAATGTTTTGGACTACATCCGTAAAACTTAATAGCTGACCACTGCATGTTTGCCCCTTCCCCACTGAACATAATTCTGCGGGCACCCCAGGGTGTGGCTGTCAAATTACGTCAGTTAAGCAATTAATTACTAACAACGTTAAAACTTCGATAATCCTTTGCTAATTACGTCGGCAAAGATTATGATCAAACACAAACCATCAACAAACGTCGGATTTCTTTGATAATCGTAAACAGATATTCATTAATTTGTGCTCTTTATTAACTGGCCTTTCATAAATACGTTATACATACTTTCAAAGTAATATTTGTCAGTCATTAAATTGTTTCGAGCTCGTACTCTTTATCGATATTTTCACTATCATATATATTTTGATATAATTCTGAATATAATTTTATATAGTTTTTACATGAATAAAGATCAATACATACAACAGACCTTCTAAGAGGACTTTCTACTGTGTTCACCTAGCTTTGACGATGCTGGCATCTTCTGTGCGCAGTCTGGTGGAGTTTCTTGCACTTGGACAATTCATGCGGCATGTTATATACTCAGTAAAGAAATAACAAATTTATATAAAATAAGTCAACAGAAAGCTTGACCATGTAGCGCAGCTGTCGTACCGTTCTCACATGCCTTATGAGACACAACAACGAAAAGATAAAACGTCATTGAATCTCATGGGGACTAGGATGGGTATTCATTGGGTCAAAACATGGATACCAAATCATTTTGTCCCATTAATCAGAGTGACTGAGAACACACAAGAAAAAATTCTGACCTTTCACAAAAGGAAACAAAAATACATATGAACCGAACAACACTGGATGAGAAAGTGAATGACAATACGTCAACGAATCATTAACAATGGTTACAGGAAACCACAAGTACACCGTTTGTTTCAAACACGTATACAGAATCGTATCCACCGTATGAATCGGAGTGTGATATTTCAAGTAATGAATGTTCGATCTCCGTGAAGTCAAATGTGTCAATCATTTCAGAATCGGGAAACGGTGAAGAAGAAACTATTTCTGATAGGGAAAATGCATTTACTTCAGTGTGGTAAGCCGTTGTTGTCAGCAGATATACTAAATACTATCATTAGAGATAATCCTCCTCAAGAAAATGTACCTATTGGGGAACAAACAGAAAATGTTTTCATCGTTTTTAATGACGATAAGAACATTAACAAGCAAGGTTCAAGTAACAAAAATGAATATTTCGACGACTGCGGTGCGTGAGAGAATAAGAAGCACACCGAGTTAAAATGCATTTTGTGCTAGAGAATATCAGAACAAATTCATGTAAAATAGCGCATGTAGTAATAAAAATATCCATTGTAATGCAAAAAAGATAAAACGGAAGAAAGAAGCTGGGTTGATGGAACCACAACTACCCTAAAACAAGATGTTAACAATGCATAAGTAGTACACTTGTCTTAAACAGGACGCCAACTAGAGAGAGAGAGAGAGAGAGAGAGAGAGAGAGAGAGAGAGAGAGAGAGAGAGAGATGGTTTAATGGACTACCGGTGAGATAGGTAGCGAGGAAAAAGATTGTCATAGCAGAATACATGGTGATGTAAGATGACATTGAAGTATCTCACGGCAGCTCCAACGTAAAAACACCCAACCGTAAAAGCAAACTGATCGGTGTGTTTTAGATAAAGTTAAACAGAATGAAAGTTTCAGAAGTCAAGTATGTTTACGACCAAAAGACAAATCTTGATGAGTTGTCTTCGTTTCCAAGCGACCTCAAAGAAAGCCAACATATTACAAGTGTATAACGAGCAGAAGAGAAAAGTCAAAACAACAACAACGAACGCAAAAATGTGGCCGATGAAATATTGAATTTGACAGGATGCTGAATGAGAACAAATTTGTTTTCTCAAATAATCCATTTGAAATTGAACTTTTGTTAGGAATAGATGATGAAAAGGCGATGACAAAAGCTCTTGACGCAACGTTCCTGACATCTAAAAGAAGACTATATACCAAACTCATAAAGGATAACATCACTGATATATGTACTATATCATTGGTTCACTTTTAATTTTCATTTATATATTTGTAGTTGTATTTCCAACCTTTTGCATCATTTTATCAGTTTATCATCTGTCTATACTTACACATCTTAAATTGTAGATTTATTGATTAATATAAGTTGTGGATTCTTTCTAAAATAATTGAAATAATATGTATTAGGAAATCGAAACTATAAATATCAACACTAATAAAAAAAAATTCATGCATATTAAATTCGTTGTAAAGGATGCGTATTTTCAACTATTTTTTATCAACTTAATTCAGTACATTGATGTGTTAACATTTTAATTCAAACAAAACGATAATTCAAATACTTATGTTTTGAACAATTTCGGCTTGATATATTCACAAGTATGCAATTTGCATACTCAGAATTCAAAATTTTTGGACTTATAAAGTAGGGTCTTCGTTCCAATTCCTGGGTACACATCTGTGCTGCTCCATACATACAAATGTGTAACAAATGCTTAACAGACTAAAGAGAGTAGCCCAGTAAAATACTATCCAAGAACGTTTCTGGACTCTCTTTGCATGAAACTTAGCAAATAATTTAATTATCAAAGTTATAAAATAAAAATTGAAGAGAAACTTACAATATTATTAATTAAATCCAAAATAATCCTAAAGAGTTATGCACATGTCCAAAAGAATCGAATGTTCCAAATGAATTCCAGATCCTCGAATATATGGTTTGCCAGCAATTCTAATGCATCAAAATGGCATTATCCAGAACTCCTTTGAATAAATTCACACTAGTCCCAGAACAATAATTTAGTCAAATGAGCACTTGTGATTCCAATAACAAACAAATTATTCCTCGCACATAATATCTAAACACAATATTACACAAATCTGCAGACTGATGTTAAAACAAGAACATAGGAAATAAGAATGAGATAAATGTCAAGATCTACCACCTTATCTACATCCATATAGCCCCAAAATGGATTTTCCTACTCGCTATGTGACATTTCCGAAGAACTCATGTCGTTAAAGAACCCACCTGACCGACCCATACAGTGGGAAATAACTTAATTCTTCTAAGAACCCACCTGACCGCACTAGCTAGGTTGAATTTAACTTGTAAACACCTATTTATAGTTCAATATCATTAAAAATAGAATCGACACCTATGGACACAAATTAGCTACTTATTATCTTGTTTATAGTTATGAACAAAAATTACAAACAATTTATACAATCATGTACCAAAAGTTACAATATTATTTATATATAATTTTTAACTACAATCAATATGTCCATTAGTACGCAAAGATGAAAAGAACTTGAAAACATCTTAATCCATGCAGTGACCATTTTAAATGACTAATATGTTGCCTTCTCCCTTTTTACTGGCAGAATGTTAATCAGAGACTTGTGAATAGCATCACGCGAGGAAAACCTTGTTTTGAATTAAATGTCCAAAATATTAATGTAGTACGAAATGACTGTTTATCTTGGACAAATGACTGTTTTAAGTATCGATTGTATTCGTCATCCTATTCCTACCCCTAACCTTGAGACTGAACTAAAGTGGGCCCCAGATTCATAAAACATCTAAAAAAATTTCTTATTGTTTGGTTGGTAAAAACGATTCTTTCATAGTAAATTCAGTAGGCACCATGGATAAGTTGAAACATAATTTATTGTCACAATGTGTTACACTGGGATTGGGCATACGTTCTAAGAACTGAATTAGCCCTCTCCCTACATCATGCAAATATTTCAACCTATTCCAACACATGGGCACCAGCATATAGGGGCGGGGGTGGGGTGGGGGCATTTTCCTCCTCCCCCGGATTCATCTCTAAACATGTTTTGGCCTACATCTGTAAAACGTAATAGCTGACCACTGGATGCTTGCACACACACACACACACACACACACACACACACACACACACACACACACACACCACCCCAAATAATTCTGCTGGCGCCCCTGTTCCAGCATGACAATATTGTAGCAAACTGATATTGAGAAATAAAAAAAGAGAGAATGACAACAATTATGATTTGTTTAAATTAATTTAATTTGTCCGGATTAATTTATATATTTGGATACGTGTTGTAAAATTCTGTACGTTCATTTGCATCGCCATTTTCCCAAAACAATATCTCTAAGCTAACAGTCGGATACAGCACTTATCTTACGTCCTTTTATTATCAACTCGTTGCTGACTATACTTGGGACGTAACATGAAGAAATGCCGAGTGGTTTCTATCCTACCGCAGAAACAAAAGGTGTGTCAACGAATTGAACACAGAACACTAAGCATTTATTGTGCTTACTATACGTCACAATCTAGTATGGATTTGGTATTTGGAAATAAAGTCACCCACTGTTCACTGATGCTACTCTGGTTTGGGTGAGGAGGTGGGTTGGAAACGGCTTTACGTGTCCGACGTGCCATGGGAATGGAAGTAAAGGGTAGTGGTGGCGGTGGAGGTGGTAATGGGATGGCTTTTGTCTTGCTTTCTTTTTTCACTTCTGGTTTCCATTCATTCTTTTCACTTCTGTCTAAGGAGGAGTGGACATCATCTTTTTAACCCTTCTTCTGGTTGGGGAGTGGGGAAGGGGTGAACAAGGACGCTGCAATCTTACTAGGGATGGGAGGCGTTGACGGTGCTTGAAAGACGTCTCGTGCGTTTTCTTCCTCTTGCATCCTTGGGACTGAGTTTGTCTTGGTCACTGCGGGTGGTAGCGATGGACTTTTCATCAGGGCCTTGAAATCTTTCAGAGTCGGTTGAGCTGTTTTGTCTAAAGCTTTCTGGTGAAAGAGTTGAAGACGTTGTAACACTTGACCGCACCGTTGCCATTTTTCCGTTTCTGACAAATCGCTGAGATCCATCAATGATTGCAATTCGTGTTGTAACTGGGACATCTCGGTCAGATGAGGATTGGGA
>JAECUM010061758.1:0-14244 GCA_016617855.1 Megalonaias nervosa | reverse complement strand
AAAAAAATCAGACATCTAGCTTTTCTCCCATTCTACTAATGAACTACTCGGGCCTCTGAAATCTCGTAAGAAGTGCTTCAGATGAATTATTTTACTTGACGATTCTTTGTCACAATATGTATAGTTTAATATAACGACGATTACATTAAGTTCTTACTATTCCAATAATTGAGTTCGTCATGTGATGCGCTTGATTTTCGGTTTGGTTGCTTTGACGATATAATGCTTGCATACCCACGTTGATCATTCTGGTGAAATGTTCCAATTCGCGCGCAAGAGAGAAATGGATATAGGTAGATATTCAGTGTGATTAAAATCAGATCTCCACAGTTCTACATGTAGATTTTAAAGCGACCGCTTATGGGGCATGGTATGTTGACCTATTAATTAACCAGTGGAAATGAAGATCTCAGAAAGTTGAGAGTGAGGCAGATCGTTCGGTACACATTGATGCTCTTCAGCCGTTCTGCTCAATCTCCCATAAAACACGAACATATACGATTTCATCCGATTGTCTGAACATATTTGCGATTATGGTAAAAGCATATGTCAGCAGAACATGACCCATAAGTGGAACCGTGGATATCTGATTTTAATCAGATTTGTAAACATTAAGAAAAAGAATGTAAGAGAGATACATTGAACTACAGTAAGTCATATAGGTGATGACGTCATTCAGAACTATTTCAGTGATGAGTGCCCTTGATTTAGAGTTTGATAGCAAATTCGTTTCAATGACAGTTACTTACATTATGTGGATAAATTCATCTACAGTGAAAGTCATCCATAATCCTTTGAATAATCGCTATTTACAAGCCACGCAAAATGCAATCAATGTTGTATTCTGTGCAAATTTTTGGATGATGTCATTCAACATTTGCGATGCAGTACAAACCGGATTGAGTGTCGTAGCAATGAACGTAGCGAGTGCTGACAATTTATAACACCCTGTTATTTGCTATGATAGACCAGGCGTCCGCTTTTCTTGATTCAACTTAGTATCCGGCTACCATTGTAAAATACCAAAGCTATCATCAATTCTTGTCTCAACATTTGTTGATTGCATTTAAGGTGCAGAACATTCAAAAATCTGAATTGGATATACTTTGATTAAACTATATTAGCATTAAAATGTAGATCAGCGATTAATATTTAATTTAATTTTAATGAATACTAATACATAACCGCATTGACATTCACTTCAGTATAGCATAAATCATTTTTTTTTTAAGAATTTAAGTATCATTTAAGAACATCAACCTTCAGAAATTGGCATGTGATTCCACTATAAAAATGTTTTAGTATAAGGTATTTAGATTTAAATAGATCTATTCATTCATGTTATAATTAGATATTGTTTCAAATAAATTTATGCAAATGTGAAATCGTTTGTATAATTTGACTTCTAGGGACGTGTGATCAATAATTATTATGTACCGCTGGTACCTTGATCATTTAATGTGAGAATAAAATTATGCATGAAGATTTCCTCATCTCTATGTTTTGCCTCAAAACAAGTATCTGCAACATCAACATTAAATTCTCACACTCTAACCTTGGAGCTACTCTCCACAGTTCTCTCTTTTCACACCATATAAAACGCTACAAATATGTAACTGAGACACATCAATTCCATTCGCATTGTTCTATTTTTACTCGGTTGATTTCACTAAAATACTTGCGCGTTCCTTAGTACTTTCTAGACTTGACTACTGTAATTCGTCTTTGTCTGGCTTGCCTCGATATCTATTTCAAAAAACTACAAACAGTTCAAAACATAGCTGCCTGGATCTTCCTTAGTGTACCAAAAACCGAACACTCTCCCCTTGCTTTTTACCCTCCACTGCCTGCCCATTCGTTCCGGAACCAAACACAAAATCTCTTGCCTGTTGTAAATATCTATCTAACCTTATCCCTATTTACGCTTCTTCAACATACTTGGCTGCGCTCCTCTTCTGGGTCCTTTTAGCATCATTACCAGTATCAAAACCAAGTCCTACGGGCAAGGTTCTATTGGGTACCAGAACCAAACTACAATTAAGAATTACATGTTGAACTTAGACACAATGACATTGTTATCTCAGTCAAGAGTGCTCCAAACACTCACCTATTTCAACTACAATAATAGTCTTAAGATTTAAAAAGCTTTCCTTACCATTAATTGTTATCATGCATTTTGTAATTTCACTTATTTATATCTGAAATTATGATATTCTGGGCAATGTATGTATGTATGTGTGTGTGTTTGTGTGTGTGTGTGTGTGAGTGCGTGCGTGCGTGCGTGCATGTATTTATGCATGCATGCATGCATGTATGCATGTATGTGTGTATGCATGTATGTATGTATGAATCTATATATATATATATATATATATATATATATATATATATATGTGTGTGTGTGTGTGTGTGTGTGTGTGTGTGTGTGTGTGTTCTCGGAAATGTGACTACGTTATAGGCTTTCTAGTTGTCTTCTTTATCGAATACCAATGTTTTAATGAAAACTTGAATTTAAAAACACAGCTAAGATAATAATGTTCATAATACATATTATGTTATCTGATCATGAGAGTAACCATTCCAGTTTTTACATCTACTCCATTTATTACGTGTTGTGTACAATACAGCTGTTGTTCGTCGACCTTGAAAGTAACGTTCAAGGCCAAGCAGGTCCTAATTAATACGCTTCTCAATATCATGCAGTATCAACGAAATAAGACTCTCCATTGAATGCCATATGTATTGCAATGACAAAACACTAGACCGTCTTTTTGTAGGTATGTCAGATCTTGTCTTGTTGTTTCTTGGCTCTTTTCATATCAACTCATATGGAATTCCAACATGAACCTAAGCCACCATTTTCCAACGTTAAAACAGTATTATCAAAGGTTTTTGCATTACCTTGAGGGTGAACAGAATGTAAATGAAAACTGAAATACTTATCAGCATTATAATTTCTCTCTGAAAGGACATAGGTCGCATGATTGATAGGGTGATTTGTTTAATTTGTTTCAAATCAAGTCTTATTAATCAACTATTACCGTATTCATTTTTTATGACGCATTAATCACAAAGACGCCTATATAATGGTATGGAGAGTGAGGATTAACTCCACCTAATATCTTGAGAGCAGACTGAGGACAGATAACATCAATTTCTAATGTTGAAGAATTTCATGCTTTTGCTGCTGCTTCTGGCCGTGTGTGCTGACGCCTTTAACACTGGCATTTTAATCAATTATGATTGGTTCAGTTCTTCCTTCCTCCCTTTTACTTTCTTTTTTCTTCTTTCTATTGTATGTTTTAACTGTATTATGTTGTCTGTATATGAGTACGTATGTAAGTAGAAATAACTAAATAACGGCGAGGTACTATGTAAATGAAGCCCACCCCACCGACTGGAATTTCAGTGTTCCACTCGTTTTTTTTATTTTTGGAAACACATCTACCCCACTTCATGCCCATTAAAACTGAATTTGTTTGATTGTATGTGCTTATGTAAGTGAATTGTGCAATTATTGCATAAAAGTCTTTCGTTGAATTTAAAATTGTTTACTATTGATCTTTCAAATTTGAAAAAAAAAATGAAATTAGTTTATTCATCGTTTGTGTCAAATTAGAAAATTGACTCTGGTTAAGTTTGTTGTTTGTGCATGATAACATTGGTGGGTATGGTTTCCATTGCTACGAGAAATGCCTACAATTTTAAAACATTTGATCGGATACTAGAACAATTGGGTTGGTGTGGTTTCCGCGCAATGCAAGATAAGTTTGCGCTTTTGGAATATTTGACCAGGTATTGTAGCAGCGGGGTAGAGTTATCACGCCTATGAGAAATGTCTGTGATTTTAAATATTAGCTTGAGTATATAATAAAATGGGTTTGTATGGTTTCTCACGCCTACAAGACATACAAGTGATTTAGGATATTAAAGTAGGCGTACGATGATGGCAAGATCCTGCGCCTACAAGGAATGCATGATTAGAACAGGTGTGTAATAAAATTAACAGATTTTACACCATTAGAAGTCTATTTATGCTTTTTGGATATTACTCCAATATGTATTTCCTAGCTTTAAGTCGCAAATAAAGTGCACAAACTTTGCATATTATTAATAGTTTTTTGGAGTCCAGGAATATATTTTGTAATTAATGTTAGGAAGTCCAAACGATAACTGTCTTGATATGTAGGAGCTATAATGCAAGAGTTATTCCCCTTTGTGCATTTCAATAAATATTTATGAAAGGTTAAAATACATATGATCTACTGATAAAATAACGGTGGTACCTACAAATAAAGGTTGCATATTTTATTAGCAAGTGTATTCTAGAAATTCCTTACATTTTTGTGAACAGCAAGGATCTGTTCCAGACCCTTTACCTATTTTCTTTATCGCCAACGGGACTGAGCAAGTGTTTCTACTATCTAGTGTCGCCATAGTTCCAACTCTAGTTTGCATCTGCAATTAGCAACGACATCCTTCTCGTTTTCGGATTTTGTGTTTGGTTTGTGTTTCATTTCTTGGGTTTGGTTTTCCAAACCGAGAAACAAAACTACTAGGGATTCGATCATCCTGCTAACATTTGTTTTTGGAAGAAAAAAACTACATTGTGTGTATTTATTTTGCATAACGTGCGCATATACCAATTTGTCGAAAACTCCATACAGTCAGTGCAAGCAAAAAAAAGGTAGCCCCTAATCAGGGTATTTTTCGCAAAAAATGGCTCTAATAATAAATGCAAAATATATGTTAATATTTCCGGACGTTACTCAGCACAACTTGGTGCTGATGTGGATCTGAACAGGAGGTTTGACACCAAAGAGGATTTGACTGAGTTTACTAGTCGTGCTGTTGTTGCTGTTGGTACAGGTTAGCTTGTGATTTGTGTAGATCAAACTGGTAAACTTTAAATATCTGAAGTGGACATTCAAGATATTGTTGTCAGGCGCAAAGATGCTATAGCAACGAACCTGGTTGAGATCACTGAATCAGAGGCTCTGGTATGTCTGTTACTTTCATCAAAATTTACATTGATTTACCCTAGGCTGCGGTAAAATAATACACGTATACAAACATCGCAAAGGCGCCCCCACACCATGTGTAATATGTTCATTTTACACCATGCTTAAAACTGTTGACACATGAAGGGGAGGAGCATTTTACATCTATCCATAATGTTACTTAACCGTGATTGGCTTTTATGTTTAAGATTAAATTTAATTAAATTTATCATAATACATACGTAATGGATTCTGACCGTGGTGATGAGGATACGGAATTTCCTAATGGGATGTTAGACCTATTGTTTGCGGATGCTATCATTGATGATGATTTTTTTTCCTCGAATGTCTGTTTCAGAGTAGTGTTACCAGACCCTCGCATAACTGAAATATAATCTGTTTAAGAGTCAATATAAATTGATATGTTTGGACCACAATGATGTACCAATGCCAACTCGAGGCAAGCACGAACCATCACGAATGCAAACGTCCAAGCGTAGGCTGCATCACCAGGTGCAAAATAGTAAGGGATTGTTTCTGCAGAGACGAGGTAGAATTCACCGTAGTATTCACTCCGATATCCTTTCCCAGTGATTATGTAAATCCAATATTGGCTCAGCTGAAAACAAGAAAGATTTCGACTATTATAAAACAAGGACGAACTTGTCCGTGTAACAGTTATTGAGCGAGGACGAGAACGATCGTTTAATACACCTCTTACACGTGCAACCTGTATAGTTACATATGAACGTAATGATAAGCCCCAAGAACGTAGAATGTTGTAAACTTAAATACACTTCAGGCGCATATTTATATAAATGTGTGACAGTTGTGCTAGTAAAAATGGTAATTAGCATGAATCGTGCCTTCGTATTATACCTGGTCGTGATGATACAGTACAAGGTGTGTATGTCGTTCAATTGTAGTGCGCGATTGTTTTATTAATAGAAGAGCCCTAGGTGTTATCGACTTGAAAATACAACGAAAACAGAGCAACAGCTGCTAGATGAAATCACAAAGGGAACCGCGTTCATAGTGAAATACAAACGCGTTTATTTGGTCGTAGATGCTATAATTGGGCTTGCTGTGGCATGAACTGTCGGTCTTGGCATAAATGGATTTGCAAACACGACAATCATAATAGGGGCGAAATCACAATTATTGTCTCGACTATATCGATATTAACTGGTGTTGCTGGTGGTGTAAGCAAATTCATTTACACATGATTGCAGTGACATACAGTAGTCTCAACACGATTAGTAACCCGTATTCGGCGGGTATAGAAGATAAAATAATCCGCGTGGCCGAACTCGAGATTTTGTAGGCGGAAATGGAAAATCATTGCAACTACGAGCACAAATAAGAAACATTGTGCGTGCGGATTTAAAGAAAATAAAAGCCTAGTAAAAACAAATAACAAAAAACAGTGTGTAACGACATAATAAGAAGACGGGTCTATTGTTATAGGCAGTCTTGCTGGTAATGCCGGCTGCTGCACTGCGTCGTTGTATCTATCATGGCTTTTTGTTTGGCCACATCAAGTTTGTGGATTACTAATTCTAACCCAACAATCCACGGTTGCACAAATCATATTGCTCCCTTGCTAAGAAAATGCAAAAGTCATTGGGGATATACACAGTGGCTTAAAATGGGATTATGAAGCCAAAATGCCCAGAATTACAGGACTATGTATGTGTGTTTGTATGTATGTATGCATGTATGTATGTATGCATGTATGTAGTGTGTGTTTGTCTGTGTACGTATTTTTATTCAAGTATATTAATTATAAAGTGACATTTTACGAATAATTATGATATAGTCATAGTGTAATATCTATTTCACGTGTACAAACGTTTTCAAATAGTATTCGAACGGGTGCCTTGTGCACACTGTAACAAATACTATCATCAAGGTGGTCAGTGAATATATTAGAGACGAGTCCGAAATATTTCAAATGATCTTGCATCGAATCAACCAATGAAAAAGGCTGTTAGGCTGATTGACTGCCTGACTGTCTCACTGACTTTATTTCCTCTTGAACAGCAGCAGAGGGGGTGAACAGACCATTTTGTTTGAGACATTATTTATGAAAAATAAGGTTCCTACGAAGGATGAAAAAATAAGGTCAGTGACGTTAAACCACAAACTCTAACTTTGTCTCTGACGCGCTTTTTATTTGTTTCGTTTACGCGTTGGTCGCTCGGTATCGGTAGTTCACCTCCTCTGCTGCTGTAATTAACCAAAGATTTTATCCAGACCTATACGATATCTAGATCTGGGGTCATGTAAATGTATTGTTATAAATCCGAACGGAATAGCTTTTGCTTTTGAAAAGAAGTTTCTAAATTTAATCATGTCCATGTCCCCTGAACACCAGGTATAATAAATATTTTGTAGAGTATAGTTATCTACTCCATTAAACACAATTAAGATATTGCAATTATCTCTGATTACTTTAGGAATTTGCGTGTATTTCTTAGTTAAATAAATAACGTCTGTATTTTTATGACGGCCTCGCGAAAATATCCGAGCTAGATTGGATTGTTTATCCAGCATTACATCATCGTATACTACGAGATTATTGATACATCCATCAAGATCATCTATAGATGGAGCTTCATCGATATCGGTAATAAAATCAATAGCGTCATTAGGACACGTCAGCGATTTTGCATTTTCATTAAAATCTTTAAGTACTTCGTAACATCGTTGATCATCTACAGAAGGTGCTACTAAATATAAGTTATCCCACTTGAACCATCGCATTATCAGATTAAGTAATAATTGCGTTTTACCAGACCCAGATGGGCAAGTATAATCGCACTAATAGAATTTGGTAGCGCTGGATGATGCTTAACTGGCTCTTGTTTTCATGTCGCTAAGAAATCAATATAAATCCATCTAATAATAATATGGATTTATATTGTGTTCGATGTAAAGCGCGTACGTCCACAAGTGGATTAACGACAATAATAACAAAAAATAACAGGCGCGCACTTACAGGCAGGTGTGTGAAATGTGGTACCAAAAAATATAAATTTATTTCATTAAAGACAGGTGGAGATATCGCTGCTTCGTTAGGTAAATTACCAAGAGCTCCATGGGCAAAGTATCCTGGTGAAAAACATTTGCCTGGATATAATTATTGTGGTCCTGGAACTCGTCTCGATATCCGACTCGATAACCGAGATCAACCAAAACCTGGAGAATATCCAATAAATGCAATTGATCAAGCATGTCACATTCACGATGTCGCGTATAAAAGTAAGGATTTACAACAACGGCACCTTGCAGATGTGAAGTTGATTCATACGTTAAATAATATAAAAGATAGATCACTTCGAGAAAGATTAGCTGCTTTTCTGATAAAAGCTGGTATGAAAGGTAAAAGTAATGTTACAGGCTGGTAATTAATCAACTGATTATTATAATGGAATCTGTTTATTATAGCCCAAGAGGATTCTGGAGAGGTAAAGCAGCGATTAGTAAACTTGCTGAAGCAGCAAAAGTCTCACGTGATGTCGCTGCAGCGTGGTTAGCACGACAGGCAATATGGCAAGTCTATCTACGTCCACCTAAAAAAATTCAGTATGCACATTTTGATGTTAGTACCCCTAATGAATTTCATCAAGCAGATATTTTGTTTTTACCACACGATACCATTAAAACTGGCAGACGTCAGTACACATACAAATACGCGTTAACCGTCGTTGACGTTGCGAGTAGCTATAAAGAAGCAGAACCATTATCAACTAAAACAGCGACTGAAGTTGCATCTGCGTTTGAACGCATTTATCAACGTGGTGGTCTACGATGGCCACAACTGCTACAGGTTGATCCTGGCAAAGAATTTCTTGGTTCATTATCATCGTTGATGAAGCGACATAACGTTAAAATCAGACGACGACACACAGAAATTCACCGTGATCAGGCAATCGTTGAACGATTTAATCGAACGCTTGCTGAGCGGTTATTTGGATACCAATACGCGAGGGAAGTATCTACCGACTTTAAGTCCACGGAGAGATCTCGTGAATGGGTTGCAAGGTTACCGGGTGTGATAGCTGCGTTGAACAACGAAGTGACTCGTGCAACTTCTATGAAACCTTCTAATGCGATCAACAAAAAAAATATATACCCCGTAACGATGGCTACCGACAACATAAATCTTCCTCTCAACCAGTACTAGATAATGTGACCGTAAGATATTTATATGAACCTGGTGAACTTGAAGGAGGTAGAAAAAGAGCAACTGATCCTATCTGGAGTGTGACCACACACAAAATTTCTAGCGTGGTAAGGTGCACAGGTAGACCCGCAATCTACAGATTAGATTCAACTGCTCCTCAGCGTGGATACGTACGCGAACAATTACAAATAATTCCTACAAATACACAATTACCACCGCGTTCACTTTTATAAACTTGCAGAGGGTTGTCCAGCCCCCCGAGGTCGATTACATTCAAGACAGGTCAGCATCACATTTTCGCGTGTGTGACCAAGATCACTATTAATTCTATCAACGGTAAATTGTCTTGGATTATTAGTCGAGTACTGCCATAGCATATTACAGTTACAACTTGCACAATGATTATTCTGTTGTGCTTTTAGTGCAATAATAAATTCAACATCGATATCAAAGTCGCAATTATTTTTTTTTTTGTCACATTGCTTATAACCAGCTAATTGATATCGACAAAGTTATCAGGAATTCCTTCGGTTATTACGCAATCCATGATAACCCGGCCCAGTTGAGATATTCTTCTGACTCGAGACACTGCTAGATAAACTAAATTTGACCACTCAATACGATCATCGACAATCCAAATACTTGTATCGGTAATAGTTAATCCCTGTGACGAGTGAATCGTTATAGCGTATCCTAACGTCCACGGCGATTTATCCATGCTTTACGCGCTCTCAACAACATCAACAACAACTAAAACGATATCATTTAATAGAAGATTTTGCATTCCACCACCAGGAATCTTAACATCAACATTCTGTCGTCGAGTATCTGCCGGGCGATAACACAAAGGTACAGGTAGATTTGAAAATTTTTTCTTTACGTAACGTAAATAATTGTTGTTGAAATGTATCGCGAACTATTTTTCTACTTGCAACTATCAAATCAGAAGGTCTCCATAAAGCCCGAAAATCATTCATAGAAGTTTCTGGAATTACTTTACGCATTATTTCACATTGTATTTTATCTGGCTGTAATCTTATTAACTTTTTAAACTCTTTTAGTGATCCATCAATAGCTCTATGGTCATCAGTTATTTCTTCGTAATAATCTACAAATGTTTTCAGCCACTCATGTGGAGACGATCCAATGAAAGGTGGTGGTTGACCATGATCGCCACACATTATCACAGCAGTATTCTTTAATAACAGCCAATCAAGAAATATTTTTAATACCTCTAGCGACACCGTGCATATCTCGTCCCAGATAATAATTTTGGGAATGTATTTCTCACCCATCCGCGATGGAGTCCATGCGTCTCCGCACCATCTAAAGAAACTATGATATGTACACGATTTTACTCCTCGTTCTTTTATTTCCCTGGCGAGTTTATGTGTCGGTGTCAAAACTATCATATCAGGACAATTACTAAATAATTTAATCGCGCGTGTTGTTTTACCTGAACAACCACACCCATTAAGATAAACGACTTTATGTCTAGCTACGGGATCATATACAGATGGTGCCGATGACATTCCTTGATAGCTGATTATTCTTGTAATATATTCTCGCAATTTCAACATCGGCGGATTCAGAATAACTGATTATACCCTCATGTTTTATTCTCCATTCGCCCCATGATGCATGATCGTTAATATGTAATTGTTTTAACGAATCCGCATATTTTTTATTTATATAAAATGAATCTGCCGCAACTCTGACTGCGTAGCGAGGAAATCTGTTTATCATAGATAATAGATTTATCGAAACATACGCTAGCATCGAAGAGCTTATATGAGTAAACTGCGGTGACTCGCCATCAGTAGAGCTCACAATTGTACCTAAGTTTATTCCGTCTGATAAATAAGCATTACTGCGACCTATAAATGTGTTTTTCTCCGTTGTATCAGCGATTATAAAATCGAGTTCAGCATCGTCCATGATTAATCTTGTAAACGCTCGTTTATGATCGTATGATCCTCCTTGCGTAAATTTACCGAATATTTTTCTGCCGAGATCTATTGCAAATTTCTCATCACATTTTCTCTTGCATTCACTAAAAATATCATCTTCAGGATCAGATAAATCTCTTTCAACATCATTAAATACATCCGGTTCTGGCAACCAAACTTGTTTCTGCACGCGGTATGATATAATTGCTTCACTTACGCATAACGACATTAAAATTCCAGCGTCCAGCATATACTTTATTAGTACTATTGGAGCCCAACATCGCTCTGAAAAATGTTTTCCAAACCGCGCATAAACAATCGGATGGAGATCATCGTAAAACTCGAACGACTCTATACAAGCAAATCCGGTTAAGTCAGCAGGTGAAGGTCCGTTTATCGCAACTCTGGTCATCTCGTGTGTCGGATGTCCAAATCTCTTAAAATATTCAGAACACTCTCCGTATCCAAGAAAACTTCCAGGATAACATGCTACCATATCAACTGAGATAACGTCATTATAATCGTATTTAGTATTCCACAATCCACCATGTCCGTATTCGATACAACTTTTCTGGACATCTTCAAGAAATTCCAATCGTGTCGGTTTCCATGAATTTTTCTCCTGAGCGTAGTGAGCAGCAACTAATGGAACGGTAAAACAGTTATTAAGTAATTGCTCAACCTTAATATCATCAGATGTGTATTCATGCCAAAGGCGTTGTGCAAGATTTTTCATTTCTTCATGGAGAGATTCTGTACGATAAATATCACCATTAGATCGTACAAACTGATCATGATAATCTTATTCCGAACTCTGAAACAGCCACACAGATACAGGGTCAATTTTACCGATATTTCTGATAGCATCAAATACATGACCATTATAAAATTTAACCGTTCTATCTCGTGGAAATATTGTTACCGCCACAGTCCATGCATGTGCGTTATGATCAATAATATCTATAGAAGCTCCTCTTGATTTATATTTCGATTTGTACAAAATCTCCCCGGTTAACGTCTTCACCGTTATTGGGAATTTCAATTTCTTTCCCAGCTAAGCAACGTCGCTGATAGAAGCTCCGGTATCTTTAACTGTTTCTGCCCAAGTGTTTATTTTTTTGCGTCTTAAATCCGTTAAACCGTTTCCGCGTATCGCGTTTGTGAAGTGTTCTGTAACCCGTTCAGCAACGCAATTTATTCTTGATGCTGTCAGTGATGAAAATTTCATGGGTTTGAGATCCGCACCGTCAGGTTTATTATTTAACGGGTATACCACGTATACAACCGCAGTCACAGGGTATGATCGCTCGTAATACGGTTTATCAATACCAGTCAGTATTCCTGGTCTGGAATTTTTACTAAGAACAATATTGTCTCCTGACCTATGGACAGAATCACATTTGTCACGAATAATCCAGGTGTCATCGTCTGTCTTTACAAAAAATTTATTAAAATAAAATATTTCTGTATAAGGTAGTCAATAGTCTCTTTTCCTCGTTTGTCATTCATCACATTAACAGTATTTTTAGTTCTGAATGTCGACCAAACATGAGCCGCACCATCGTCGTGAAATTCCTTTTTGGCCTCAGGGATACGTTTTGTTATATCTTTATTCGTTAAAGCTAGATCTTGCATCGAAAAACTAAATTTGTTTTCCTGCAGTCTGTCAAAATCAAATCTAGCTGCGGAAGGTTCAATCGCGGAAAATTCCTGCATTATTATAATTAGGACAAATATATATTTAATTGAATTTTAATCTTTTGTATATGATTCAAACAAAGAATCGATGCCATTGGCTTATGATATACTTCTCCTTGTAACAAAACATGCGTAAACGAATTCTGCGGCTTTTATATGCAATGCGTTAGACAAGGCATTTTCGGACCAAAACCGTGTATGCGGTGTGGTGTTGGAGTCAGGGGAAAAAACTCAACTGTGCGCGCAATGCGTTGGTAAAAAATACAGAGAGCTGAAACGATATTACCATATAAAAAATACATCCTCTGAATCTCCTATAAAAACCGAAGAAGATTATCTCGCTAGATTTTCAAAATAATGATTTAAATAAATAATATTAGTATATAAATGGAGCAAAATGAGCTTGTGAAACATCCAATAATCACTAATTATGAAGCATCTCGTGATGGTGTAATTAGGCACTGCAGATTAAAGAAACCAGTCGGTAGTGTTATTAATACTGGTTATCTTAGATTTAATACCGGTAGAAATAAAAATTATTTATCAGATAGGTTCGCGTTCGAGTGTTATTTTGGAATCATCAAAGATGGATGCGTAATGGATCACATTGATGGAAATCCCAAAAATAACTCACTTGATAACTTGCGAATTGTTACATTTATTGGCGTGGTCCCCCTCAGAATTACATCATCTGAGGGACCCCCTGGTTCTAAAGTGAAAGGGTTTTTATGTATTTCTGTTGTTGTTTTTTTTCCAAGTGTATATGCATTATGTATTATTTTAAAAAATTTTGATTTAAAATTTTTTAATAGGGTTTGTACACCAATTCAAATTTACAATTTGTTTATTTATAGTCTTTTTTATAAATATTTAAATACCATATTATTTTATTATCAGAAGAAAAGAAATTTGTAGTTTTTATCTCTTGTTACTATAACATAAGCTGCTCGACTTCGTTCATATCTACTAGAC
Organism: Megalonaias nervosa; assembly: GCA_016617855.1. NCBI lineage: Eukaryota > Metazoa > Mollusca > Bivalvia > Unionida > Unionidae > Megalonaias > Megalonaias nervosa. The sequence goes on along the minus strand of JAECUM010061758.1, from coordinate 436 downwards.
ACATGGGGCACGTGCACAACCTGCGCTCTCAATAGTGAGCGCCATTTGCACGTGCCACTCAATTCCTATGAGTCCTACTCACTAATGTTTTTCACACATTTTGTCATATCGATTAAGTTAATTTAGATTTGTATGTAGTTATTAACATTTTTCCATTATCCCTAATTTTCATAGTTAATAGACACACTTTTCTAATTTTCCATGATTAGTAAAAGTATATTATCTAAAGCTTTTGTCATATCGATTAAGTTAATTTAAATTTGTATGTGGTTATTAACATTAAATTCCATTATCCTTAATTTTCATAATTAATAGACACACTTTTCTAATTTTCCATGATTAGTAAAAGTATATTATCTAAATCTTTAGTGTCCATTTCAGTTTATCTATGCACTTAATTTTTAATTTTAACAGCTGCAGAAGATATAGTAAAGAA
>JAECUM010061757.1:17500-22618 GCA_016617855.1 Megalonaias nervosa | reverse complement strand
AACCATTACGCTTTTGGCGTAATCATTATGCTTCTTTTTCACCGAATTACGTCTTACGCTCTCCTGTATATGTATTACACATTTCCGATATATTAAAAAGTAAAAATTAACCAATTGAAAGTTGTGTTTGTTATTTATATCATCATCTCTTTAATAATAATAGTGTTTATTTGTAAAATAGGCTACTGGCCCATGATACATATCCATACATCATGCGGTACAAAAAGATGTTACAGTGCGTAACAAAAGAACATCGTATTTGTAAGAAGTAATATACATGAAAGGAATAATTATTGCTTTCTTCGGATATAGGTGAGATACAAATATATACTGCACAGTAATCAAACAAATGGATGTAAGGGTAACCCTAAAACTTGTAAGGAGCAAGATTTGTGATATTAATCTGAAGTCTTATGTAGCAGGAGTCGTTGATAAAACGGTTTCTCTTTAAGGCTTTTATAGTAAACAATGCTAAATTGGTCATCAGTATCATTGTTTATAAAGGACCTAAATTTTTCTAAAGTTGTATTTTTATATACAAAGGTTGATAAGTATTTTCTTCGTATTTCTCCACACAGCGGACAAGCAGTAATAAAATGGAATTCATTTTCGATGTTGCCGTTACAAATTTGACACAATCTTTCCTCATAGCAGATACTTTCATATCTTCCGGTATTACCTCTGATTGGCAAGTCCCCCACTCTAAGCATAGTGATTATGTAACAAAGATCGTTATCTCCCAACAATTCTAGATATTTTTGGCAAGTAAATTCTACACCCAATGACCTATAGAAGCGCAGTCTTTCCATCGACTTAATCTCATCCTGCAGCTTTTGCCTAAAAATATCTTCACATCTCTGTCTGAACAATCTAAGAAATATATTTTCATCATTTACGCCCTGAGTACACCAAACATTGCCAAATCCAAATGTAAATAGAAGCTTTTTAACATAGTTAGCCCAGCAATCACAATTCCCCCCCCCCCCCAATCTCAACTGTAAATTGTAGCATTGTGTAGGATATCTGTCTTCTGGCATTTTTAGAATTCTTAGCTAATATTTCAAACTACGTTTATATCTTATACACTGCATACTAATTCTTCCTAATTTGTTATATACAAATGCATTTGGAGTAGACTTAGATGTACCAAGGATATATTTACAAAATGACAAATGAGCATTTTCAATATCATTGGCATCATAAGACCCCCAAAACCTCAGCTCCATAGTTAAGTATCGGAGCTATCTTTGCGTCAAACAGACGAAGCAATCCAGTTACGGGTAATCTGCCAAATTTTGAAAGACTTTGTTTCAATATATGCACAGCCTTCAGCGCCTGCAAGGATAGAGTTTTCTGGCACACATACCAAGAATTTTTTGAAGAAAATATGAATCCTAAATACTTATAATATGATTCAATCTTTACCTCTGTATGGCCATAATACCACTTTTCGTAACTTCTGAGATAGCCACCTCTGCGAAATGCAACCACTCTTGTTTTTTCCATATTCACATTTAATTTCCACGTTAGGCAATATGTATGCAACCTGCTGAGCATATTTTGCAGCTGGTGAGCAGTGTCTGCAAAGACAATTAAATCGTCTGCATGCAACAGTGAAATTTGTTCTAAGGTTTCTACAGACACTCCCCTGTTGGCTTCAGCTAAAAATGGTTTCAAATCATTCAAAAATAAAGAAAAGAGTAAAGGCGATAAAACACAACCTTGGCGCACGCCCAAAGGGCAATTAAACACATCGATAATGAAACTGCTGGACTTAGCACATGCTTTTACATCAATAAAAACTGCCTTAATGATTGTTAACATTTTTCCACTATTATTTTCACTAACTAGCTTTGGGTACAGTAAACGTGTCTCCATCCTATCAAAGGCTTTTTCATAGTCAATAAATACTGCATAGAATCTACCCCTACGTTTTCTGAAATATTTACAAATTAATGTATATAATATAAATATATTATCTGCTGTGGAATACCCCGCTCTAAGTCCTGCTTGCTCTTCGCCCAGTAATTCGTTTTCCTCCATTCATTCATTTATTCTGTTATTTAAAATCATTGTAAACACTTTGCTTAATACAGGTAGTAAACTAATACCTCTTGGAGGGCTCATTTGCATTCCCTTTTTTCAAAGTTGGTATGATGATAGCCGTTGACCGATATTCTGGATAATATCCAACATCGAATAGTTTATTAAATAATATTGTTAATATTGGTGCAATTATGTTGCTCGTACAAACAAAGAAGTCGCTGGATAAAGCATCTATTCCCCCAGGTTTGTTATGTTTCAGCTTACTCAATGCTAGGCATACCTCTTCTTCAGTGATTATTATATCTAAAGTCTCGTGAATTACTTGAATGTTTTCAGTTTCCTGTATCTGGTCAACAGAACTGGAAAAATTAAATAATTCAGAAAACTATTCATACCAAGTTGCAGACGTGATACTGTTTTGCATACAAGTGGTTGGGTTCTTTACAAGGCGCCAGAAAAGTTGTGTATCTTTAGAGTATATTGCAGATTAAAGGCTATTTTTTGTTTTAATTCATATTGCTTTTGCTTGCTTCTTGTAAGAGATTTATACATATTTCTATAAAATTTATAATCTTCAAGTGATTCACTTTTACGTTTTAATCTAAACTGTTTTAGATATCTTAAGGCTTTGCTTTTGGCGTTTGTGCAATCTGTATCAAACCAAGGCTGACATTTAACAATTCTTCTTGGAGATGTCACGGCTAGAATTTGCTTTCTGTTGATTGTTTTCATTGTGCTTGCTGCATCATGGTAGATATCTTTAATTGTTTGAACGCATTCATTAAGTTTGTTATTGTTTATATCATTTAAAATCTTGTCCATATTTTGAGATAATAGATCTTTGCAATTTTGGATAGAAGATAAACCTTCTTCTTTGTTCTATATGTATTTATTTTTTTCGTTACTCCCAGAGACACTTACAGCCTTTTGCTCTAGTTTACCCATGCAGAAAAGTGAACATACAATGGGCATGTGTATTGATTCCAATCTATCATCTATGTCAAAGGATGATATATTTTTTAAAACACATACGTCGGCTAAGACATAATCTATTGTTGAGGCCGAATTGCCATGCAGACATGTAAATTTCCCTATCTCTTTATCTGATCCACATCTACCATTGGCGATTCTCAATCCAGTTATTTGGCATAGTAGTAAAAGTTTTTCTCCGTAGTGATTTATCTTCCTTACGTCTTGATTATCCCGATCATACATTACTTCGTCTTCTATATAATTATAGTCTTGAAGTTGGTCAATAATACTATCATGTTTGATAAAATGTGGCTCCGTTCCGGTATAGGTATTAAATTCACCTTCAATTATTATTTTGTAGTCAGCATATTTAATTTGTAGGTGAGCTAACTCATTCCACTCATCATAAAAATTTGAGATGTTTGAAAACGAAAGACTGCTGTGTAACGTAGAGCTAATTTGTCCATAGATCTACATTTACTTTCCCAATGTTCAATTGATAGCAATCATATATGACCCATTTCCAAGAAAATAGACGGGTTTCTTTAATTTAAAACTCTGTCTCGCAAATTCATCATTGTGATAATCAAGTTAGTCAGCGGACAAAGTCTGTACTTTAAAATAAAATGGCGCCAGAAATTACGCGAACGGGCTTTTACAGTTTGATTTGTGCATGACAATTCTTAGAGCAGACGGGTCTTTTCAAATATAAAAACGTGTCCGATCAGGACAAGGACAAATCAACACCGCTTTACAAATTTGTAAAGAAGAATATGATTTGCGATGCAATACAGCACTCGGATTGAGCACTTGTCATACTCAGTGCAAAATTTGTGGACTTTACGATCAGTCGGCAAAAGTTAGACATGTAGATAAGTTCAAGCGAATGCTGAAAATAAGTAATTTATCAGTATGTTTTGTGTTTATATTTTGGTACTAATCCACGTGGATTTTGCCCATCTTTGCCATGTATTTTGACCCCTTACAGATCCAGGTTAGTAGTAAAGATAAATACGTCTTTTATACAGTGTAATGTAGCTGTGGCATTTAATATTTTAACTACAATGTCGTGGCCACAACGAAGAATAGGCAGTAATATTAGTACTAGTAATATATAGATTACACTTGTTTATGCTCATATTATGCTTTTTGCCACTTATATTCGTCAAAATTACAGATATAACTCTCTCGGAGTTAGCATGTATTACTTCATTTCACCCAACGATCTCTCCGAGCTCACCCTACGATAACTACAGATCAAACTACGATTACGTCAGCTCATCCTAAGATTACTATAGTTCTTCCTACGATTACTCCAGTTCATCCTACGATAATTACTGATTGAACTACGATTACTTCAGCTCATCCTACTATTACTCCAGCTCACTCTACGATAATTACTGATTAAACTACAATTACTTCAGCTCATCTTACGATTACTCCAGTTCACCCTACGATCTCTCCAAGCTCAAGCTACGATTACTCCAGCTAACCCTATGATTACTTCAGTTCACACTATCATATCTCCAGTTCGACGTAACTAGCTCACCCTTCGATCGCACCAGCTCATCCATTCTGAAAGATATGGTGTGCCATAAAAAGTGCTAGGCAATCGATTAACGTTTCAACAGTGTCATTGATGTCTTCCTTCCATGGAATTTGTTGTAACGCTGCTGACAGAAGGCATGCATAGTAAGTTTTATATTGTCTATACACTTTATGATCCACTCGTTTGTTACGTTTCACTAGAATAGGTACAAAGTATATATAAATGCACTCAAGCAGTTCCAGTCGTAGAGTCTGATTGTGCTCTTCTAAACTGTCCATTAACAAAAATGTAATTTAATGTCACACTAATTGCAGAAGTCGGGGCATCGAGAACCTTATGTCCACGTAGAATTTTGTTTAAGGTAAGATATTTTTTCAATTTTCATTTTCATTTTCATTTTCATTTTTAGCTTTTATTTTCAAGGTTAGTTTTTCAATTTTCGTTTCGTAATTTTCGTTTTCAAGTTTCATTTGCAATTTTCAGGCTGTGATGTTACCTTGGATAGAAATTTTGCTGTGCCAAACCAATTTTATATATATATATATATATAG
>JAECUM010061757.1:0-15000 GCA_016617855.1 Megalonaias nervosa | reverse complement strand
TCCAAAATGCAAACAAAAAAACCCCAAATAAACTTTAGCTTGATTTCCAAATTCATTAGTTTGTATGCAATGAAGACAATCTTGAAAATCTTTAGCTTGATTCCAAAATTGGTTACATTATATAGACTGGAAATACAATCTCTAAAAAAGAGTCAGTTCCTAGTACATATTTTGCCTTATGTCCTGACTCTGGAGGTAAAAAACAATGTAGTCATTATAAGTGATTTCAGAGCTAGATTTAACTGTAACAATGCATAATCTAATGTTGGCTTATATTTAGTTAGAACGGAAGCCGTGTATGACATGCTTTCTTGTTGCTGGGCAAACCTAACATTTTCCGCAAAAAATAGAATCAAGAGGTTACAAACAGACCGAGTTGGGCTAGAGTGCTAGTGAATGATTTTTGTAAACTCACTGTCTGTAGTATACGTAGCAATTGTTTATCGAGTACATCCAATAAATTCCTATCCTTAGACCCCATACAGTCCATACCATGTATAGAAACGATAACAAAATAGAAAAGTGGTTTTGTGAACATTATGGTTATCTATTAACGACAGCAAAATGGCAGTACTAAATGATTGAAAATCTAGTCTTACTTTAGAACTTTGTAAACATTGTAAATATATACTGTTAAATATCTGGTATTTGTATATGAAAACGAAGTGATTAGCCCTAATTCTTCCTCTTCATTTTTCAATGTTTAAGTTTTAGTATTTAGAAAATGTTGATTTTGATTAAAAAAATCGTGTTGACTTTTATGTCACAAATTATTTCTCTCTGCCACATACACACACACGCACGCACACGCACACCTCTTTCGTTTTTAGATCCTACCCTGTGTGAATAGCGTGTTAGTTTTGTTTAAAATCGGAGATATGGGGAGAGTAGGGGCGTTATCGATGGAGGTAGAAAATTTTGCTTTATAATAGGGATTATAGTGTCGTAAATGAGATAATGATCAAGTTTTGCATTTAGCTTATGATCACATTAGTGTTGTATAATCTACTGTACAATACTGCTATACCTGGAATCACGAATCATGACGAGTACACTGCTATACTTAGCAATTTTTATTTCTCTATTTCTGTGTGTGTGCGGGGTGGGGGTGGGGGGTGGGTCTCAAACATCACTAGAAAATGACTAAGTCGAAAACATTTCAAAACTAGTTCGAAACAAGCCCTATAATGTACGTAAGAGCACGTGCGCAGGTGATGTCTTCTGTTCAAACCACAGTAATAACTGATTTTACGGATGAGTTAACGTTAACTTTACAAGTGCATGTTAGGTTAATTCAAAAATGAAAGTCAATATTTTAGACTGTAATTGTTCTTGTTTAAATTTTGAACACTAAGAAAAATTGTTGTTTAGTAGCAATCGATTAGCTATTTACATCTATTTATAATTACAATAATGTAATGTAGGTACTTCTATAAATTACAATCAATTACAATGTGCTATGCACGTTTGGAGTCATAAGGCCAGAATAAACGGTGAAATGGCGATGATGGGCACCTAAACTTTAATGTGTTTCTTATCTACGTTTTACCTCTACTTTCATATGACAGACAAAATTGTTATTTTTTTATATTCATTTTTGTCTTTTCTGCCTTTTCACAGTAGGTAGGTAGTTAGGAAGGTGGGTGGGTAGGCAGATAGCTGGCTTCATACAGTTCACATTTCAATTTATAAACTGAAAAAATTCAATTCTAAAGATAAAAGTTGTGTTTTATTTTTAATATTTTAGTCAGGAAAGGGATCAAGATCACTGTCGTGTGAATTTTCTGCATGATAATGTTTACAACAGGTACTGGAGGCTAGTGAAGTAGAGGGGAGCTCTGTGTGTGTGTGTGTGTGTGTGTGTGTGTGTGTGTGTGTGTGTGTGTGAGAGAGAGATTTGGATTTTTAATGTAGCTTTAACAATTTTACAGTCATATTGCTACGTTGTCTGTAGTGTGGCAGTTTATAGTGACGTCTAGCACTGGGCCATCATGCCGCAGACACGTAGCATGATGTCCCACCCAGTCACATTAATCCGAAACCAGGCCGACCACTCCTAACATGAACCTCTTAATGCTGAGCGCCAAGCGAGGTATCTGCTAGTACTATTTTAATAAGTCTTTGGTATAACTCGACCGGGATTCGAGCCCGCGACCTCTCGCATCAGAGGCGGACTTAATATGTCAAAACCTACATCATTAAGAACTGAGAGATTATATTCCTTCTTCCCAGTGCACATTCGTCAGAAAGAGAAACGTATTTCGTTAGTGGCATCTAGATTGCCTGAAACATTTCATAGATGCTTAGTGGCGGATCCGGAAATCTCGTTTTCGGGGTGGGAGCGTAAACAAATAGGTGAGGAGTCTGTGGGATGAAATCCCTCTGGAAGCTCATACAATTTAAGCGTTTCCAGGTCATAGTATTAACCATCTAACTGTAAAGAAACTGAATCACACCTGCACCGGATCCACCCCTGCTGCTGATACCGTGGGAGAGTCGGTTGTACAAGTACACTCTAATGCGATATAGTGTAGGCTTAAACATAACTTTGATATGTCTTGTTTGGTAAAGAAAAATAACTATTGTGAAATTTGTGCTGCTTCATTCCGATATATGAGTTCAAGTACTCGTTCATCCGACAAGTCTGCATTCATTGTTGCTTAATCCGATCTCGCATATTAGCTTATTTACTTGTGTTGCAATCATAAACCCTACTATAGTAATGTTTTAGCCACGAATGCACACGTACCTCTTATTCGTTTTGCTAGCGTCGAATTGTCATGCAATGGCTTCTCGTAGGTACAGGACATTAAATGAATTACCAAGGGTGTTCACAATTTTATCATATACGTCATCCCGGGTATTAACCAACCAGACGTAGCGATTCACTCGACGTTTACCCATAAAGACCTTTCAACTCCGACTACGTTTATTAAACTGTGCTTATTTTGTTTTCCAAGACACCTGTGTCACATAATAACATAACTAAATCCATTCTTCACAATTTTTTAAAGATTTAATTTAAATTTAATTTAAATTTAGATTATCAGTCAGTTTCCAAGAATTTTGTTTACTCTAAATTTAGCAACCGTTATGGGATTTTAACAAGTCTATTTTTATAGCAAGAACACTATTTATAGTTGGTTGATATATTGTGTAGATTTTCATTATGTAGTCGAGTGCAATGGGAAATCCCGTTGGACTCGGCCATAATATTTGCTGTTGAGATATACTATGAAAATGTAGCTAATGAAATACAACAGGTTGAGGCAAGTTCAAAATAATATTTTAATATAATTTACCCTTTTGGGGGGGAGGGGTATCTCAGAACAATACTTTTTCATTTTAGGCGCAGACAATGTTGTTCAGGGTTCCGTGTAGTGTGGGCTTCAGTTAGCTAGGGTACTCATAATTTGTAGGCAGGACATATTGAAACTATACATAGATAAAATTCAGGAATATGCACTCTCTGCAAATTCTAACAATAATGGCTCACTTAATATACTTGAGTACGACTAGTTACACTACTGACCAGGAAGTTGAGAGGGTTTGGGGTGGGATAAACGGCATATAAAATAAAACTGATAAAAAAAGATCCAAATTGTTTTGTTGTTTTGTTTTGTTGGGTTTTTTTGCGACGTTTATGGGTCTTCCTTTTTCTCGAACGTGAACTGGTCAGTGTTTTGGTTAAAATTGTGTAGTGTTTGGGACTCTGTGTGCGTGTATATATATATATATATATATATATATATATATATATATATATATATATATATATATATATATATATATATATATATAAGTACGATTTCTTCTAAGACGGCTTCATGATCTCTCAAATTGCGACGTTGATTTCAAGATCTTTCTTAAAAAGGGAAGGTGTTAGGTGGCATAGGATGGTTGAAAAGTATAAAGTTTGCAAGTTTCATTTTTTTCTGAAAGTGTTTAACGTATCTTCTTAATACCATTTGATTTTTACTTTTTGTATAGTCATTTTGTTCGATTTTGCGTCTAATTGTACAAATCACCTAGTTTTTCCTTACTCCCTAATCATTCATGCATGCATACATACATACATACATACATACATACATGCATGCATACATGCATACATACATACATACATACATACATACATACATTGTCATGATACAGAAGACAGACAAAATGTGAGATAGGTCTGAGTGCTCCTTTAATAACTTTATTACTCCATATACATTACTAGATACAGGTAGGGGAACTATTTCTCTTACAAACAGGGAAAGAAAAAATAACGTATATTTATGTATGAATAAGAATAACTTGTTTGGAGGGAGAGAAATCTTTACATTATAAGCATAATATCAAACATTACTTTCCAACGAATTCTAATGAATTCTTACAAATAAAAACACATAGTTTTATATATAAAAATATTATTGATAACTGTGATCGGTACAAACTATAAATAATTTAACTTTGATATTGATAGGTTACTTTCCCATTTTTTTAAAGTATAATTTTCAACGTTTTGCATTACAATTGTTCATATTTTGTATGCTTTTGTGGATAAATAGGCGTTACGCCTGGAATTTTCAGACCTCCTTGCCTTATAATTTAACCTTCTATTTCTCCAGCGTCGTAAGTACATTTACAGATAAACCTACCTTATAAGTAATCAATTGGTATGTCGCCTGTCATGACTTTGTTAGTAATTTTGCTCAGGATATTAAACATAAAAAATTTCTCCTTCCCAACGTACAGTCATCAAACAGATACCAGTACATTATATTTTTTTTTATAAGTGCGTAGATTGTATTAAAATTTTTAAATTACTGACACTTTTGGGCTTTCAGAGTTCTAAATTCTTCCGATTTAAATTTGACATCACAGGATACAAACCAATGCCTGTCCCAAAGATTTGATATACTCTGGCCCTATGACTGCAAGAACTATGATAAACTTATTTAAATATAAGAAAGTCAGAACAGAATTAAGGAGATAATATTGATGTTGAAACAATAAAAAAACTAATAATTTTTAATTAAAAAAAAAATGAAAAATTTCCCACTAATGATACCCGTGTCCACCGAGAATGTATTTGTCCAAACGACTTTTAGGGATTGATTATGAATCTGGAGCCCGATCTTGTTGTGTTGTAAAATCTAGCATAATATCAACAAAGTAAATATTCTCTACAGCGATAACAAATCAAAGTACATTATTATTTAAAGTACATGCTATAGTAAATCATCAAAGGTTGTTGGTCGTTTTGGTTACAATAAATATTTACTTGTAAGTAATTACATTAAAAAACCGATAATCTTGCATAGTCCTTTGAAAGAAATTGAACTTACGATCTAAATATATAAACACCACTCTCTGTTCTGTCTATATATATCTTGCTTTAATTCCATGGGGTTCTCCTATCAATATCGAGTTATTTTTAAACTTACCGAGACCAAAGTGTAGGGACTCTAAAAGCTGAGACAGGAAGTCTCCTCAGAACTAATTGGCGTCGAGACACTTCCTGTAAGTGATAATGACGTCAAAATATATGACGCATACTTTTTAAAACATTGCTTGATATCGTTCATAAAACATATTATGATATGGATGTTTTTGTGTCTGTCAGGTACACGTATGGACAACTACTGTTACAATGCACCCTTTTAACCCCTTATCGGGCTACTGTGCGCGATGAACTAGCATGTCTGAAATGCACATTATCATACAGTTAAAGAAATGACAATAAAGGAATCGACTTTTATAAGATATCAATCTGAAGACGAGTGTTGGTTCACACTGATTATTGTATATATCATTTATATTCTATTTTAAAGTAATTCTGTTGCAATGTGTATTTTCATGTAAGAAGACATCTAATTTGGAGATGAGTTTCATACGGTCAAAATGGTCATTATTTGGGATAGTGGTAATACAACAAAACATACGAATATAATTCACTTGATCTGAGAAGTCAATAGAAGCTCGTGTTAGACAAGTTAACGCACTCCAGCCCCAAATTCATACACCAATTTTTAACGTCGGGAGGTCATTTTTGATAAAAAGTGATGCTCACAGTGCAGATGCAAAGATCTTGCAGTCTTATCTGAGATACATTGTATTCTAAACTGCTTGATGCAATTCAAAATAGTTGCAATTCAGGCAGTTTTTGAGATATTCTATTTGCTTTGAACCCACATGTCTAATGCTATGGGGAGCTTGCTCTGCTTCCTAGTCGATTATATTTTTGGTATTTCACTGTCTACGTACTGTGATGTAACTATGGGAGGTGTACATGTCCCACATCAGTTTCAAGAATAGCACAAGCCCAAAACACCTGACAAATATATCCATATCCTCAATTATTAAAAAATATGAGCGGAAAACAGTCAAATCATAGCCTAAGGTAAAACATTTAATGGGGAAATTTACGAAACAATCTCTGCTACCTAAAGCACTCTGCCACGCAAGTAAGTAATGTGGTGACATATATTTTACGTGTTACGGGCCCATAGCCTTGACATGCCAATTTAGGCCGGGCAACATAAAACAACAACTCCCACCCCGGAATCTTAGATTGTTTTCGTTTGTTATCATTTTACAACGAATATCTAAATTATTGTTCTGAAGTTGTTTTACCATAATTTACTTTGCACATAAGTTAGCACTCGCATCTTTCAGATACATTTAGATAATACGCGATCAATAGAAGAAGCATGTTTGTCAACAATCATGATTTTTGTTTAGTCTATAAGTTGATTTCTTTTTAAGCGATGCATGTAAGTAGCCAGCATATTAATCTCATTATCCCATCTTTGAAAGAAAATTAATTAATACAATTTCTCTTAATTCAAAACGGTAATCGGGAATGAAAATGTTAAGTTGTTTTTGCTTAAAATAAAGAATCAAAGCCCACAGGTGTATAACTTGTCAGTGAATGATAATACGCTTCTGTTCGTGTTTGCGTTATATAAGGCATCGTACTATGTTACCCAGACTACTGATGTTAAATAAATCGTGCCATATATTTCTTATACCATATCGCCCTGTCTTGGAAATGGACTGTAGCGGCTCAATAATAAAATTATTTTCTAGACAATGGAAGCTTGGTCTAGCGTTTCCAATGCACAACGATGAAAATCCCGTAACTATCATCTGCGCCTCCTGCGAGTACAAAACTCAACCATAATTCGTCTCCCACGATACTTTGGTTTGTTCTAATTTATAAATTTCAACAAGAAAATATTTGTATTCTTCTCTGTCTCATTTGAAGTATAAGTGGGACAAAATGGTCCCGGGCCCAGGCAAACCATGCGACGTTCAAGCAACAGATGAAGATAGTGCGAAGCCCGCGTTTGCACCAAGCGGGCAGTGCTTAAGAGGTATGTTCCTTTAAATTTTCTGTGCTGTTTGAAAACGTGTCAGGCTATGCTCCGACAGTTACGCTTCATTTGTTAAAATATAAAGATATCTATTATTGATTAGATGAATGGTTGCCATGAGAAAAATTAAAGCGGCTGGACGTAGAATTAGCATCGATATTTTACGTTCCTTTATATATATATATCACTCTACTTACAAAACCTTCTTAATAATTTAAAGACATTGCTAATTAAATTATCTAGATGGATAATCTGCAGGATTTTACTTCATAAATGTTGGTCAGAATGACCTACTTTTCTACTTGCATGACATTTCCCAGTCAATATTCCAAACATTGTCAGTTGTACGGTTTCATTAGCAGTTTACATATTTTCGTTTATTCTATTAGTTTACAATTTAAAACAATAATTATACATAACAGACTTGTAGTAGTTACTGTAGCCACTTTCTGTTAAACCATCTTATGTGCCACTATTGTTTATGAACATTTCGAATATTAAAGGCTGATTCATTTTGAACAAACCTAAGTCAATAAAATTACTAGTGCATCGCCACCTTGAGCAGCTTTCATGTATGGAAATGGTGTCTTTTAATTCCTATTGTTGATGTTAATAGTTTGGCACATGGTGATCTGCGCATGCTAATGCACAAACTGAATTAATACAGAGACAACTTTTTAACCGAAACCTTTGTATATGTACTTTAGTTTCAGTATATTGGAGAATCATCACCATTTAAAATGGCGTGCGTAAATAAACTTAAAGTCAGTGGTAACCTTACTTGCTACTGTAAAAACTGAAATGTGCACCAAGAAATTCCTAGTGATAAATTCTGCAAGCATCTGAAAATGCCATGTGAAGTTAATCGAATGCTTTATTTTATTTTCAAGTATTCAATTCGCATATACTCCTCTTTGAAAAAATTCTGGAACTGGAAATCGTAATAGAAAGACTACTGACATGTTGCAAAAACTAATTTTTTATATTTAGCTAACAGAGATGTTCAAACAGCTTGTGGAGAAGTGTGTAGCGTCATGGAGGAACCGTTTGGAACATCTGTCGGTGATTTAACAATGCCCTCTTTAGATCAGTGTGTCTCAGTGCCCACAGCGGATACAGCCACCTTGCTTCTAGCTGGACCTCATGTCCTTCAACCCTCAGAGGACGAGCTATCTTCTCGATCTGATATTCATGAACCTAAGAATCGCATTCTGCCTCAAGTTTCCAATGGACATATTCCTAACATAACTAATATGCGATAGGAAGTGTCTATTCCCACACTGGGAGATGAATGTTGCTCTTGGACTGGACAAAGCATGACTTCTATTAATTCAAATCAATTATATGGACACGGTGAGAGGTATCCAGATGGTGGCCACATGCAAAGTTTTGATAGATCCGGACAGTTCTTCGAGACTGAGGTTACCGCTTCTGCAAGATTAGAGGCATCCGTTCCTCGTTCGCGTGGCATGATACCTTTATTGTCAAAACCTGCCTCCAATGTGCAAAGAACATTCATTCCAAGAGAAAGTGCCATAGACAATAGAAACAGCACTGTTAATCCAGTAACACGTAGTGATCCTTGCTCTCAAAATAAAACCTTGTACTTAGAAACCCTGAACAACGACAATTAAATGGGCAGGGATAATACTTGTCTCACCTTTTTGTAAATAAAAATTATAAGTTAAACTCCTTTCCCCCACCCAAGTTTGACAATGTCTGACAAGACAACTCCTTTCCCCCACCCAAGTTTGACAATGTCTGGCTTCTCGTTGCCTGTTTCTCACTTTTAGAAATTTTATTGTATTTCTCAAACGTCAGAGTCAGAAAATGTGCTTGAAAGCATTACTAATACACTTGGGGATAAATGGTTCTTCTCCACACACGCATTTCAATCAGTTCACATTTTGTTACGCTGTCTTCTTGTATTATGGATCCCATCGTAGAATAATAACTGTTCACAATACTTTTCATTCAGTATTGGTTGTTAGTTTATTCCAAACTCTCTCCTATTCATCAGTATTGTCCTCTTCATTTCAGGCACTCTCATCCAGATATATCTTCAGTGCGTCACTATACATCAATAAAGAAAAAACCATGTTGAAAAGCATTCAATATCAACATTTTAGGTGTTAATTTCATCATAATGTTGTGATGATGAGCATCGATGAAACTATTTACATTCTAAATATGATGGGTTTTTTTCTATTTATTAGACAGAAGAGTTTCATGGTGCAGGAATAATTACAATATCATCCTTTGTTTTCTGAAAAGTACACTTGGCAATGATTACTAGATTTCAGTCAGCAGTGATTAATTTAATAAACCAAAAGTAAAAATGTCCTATTGTTTGTTGATGGCAACCCTGGCCATACTTTAGAAACAATTACAACTAAGATCTTAGCAATAGTTCGTTTGACGGGAAAATATTTATCAAACTTTTGTCACTTTCTAAAAATTAAAAACAAAACTATTCAAAGATGTAGATTTCAACAAGACTTTACATAATTTGTTACATACATAGACAATATCAAAATATATTGGTCAAATCTGAAGAAAATTGATGCCTTATATGTTTCTATTTCACAATCTTGGTTGGTTTAATGTCCAGAATATCGACCATGATGTGGTGGAATAATGACTCTTGTTCGATTAAAAAATATCAGGTAGTCTAAATTGAAATCAGTTGTAGTTCACATCTATTGTTTTTCTACTATTCCATTTGTCTTTTAGAAAAAAAAACAATATAAGCTCTTAAAATATCTTTTAAATCACCCAACTCAGCTTTAAGCTACTCTACCAAATGCATTAAAGATCACTCAACATCTTGCCAATCATTAGTAACTGTTGCTGCCGCAACCATTCCATTTCTGTGATATATGCCATTGTCGATCGGTTCCTTCCAATTGTTGTTCCAGTACTATCACTTCAAATTCTGCAACAACACCACTCCAGCTAATTATATGCAACTAGGCACTATTACACTCATCTTAGTGTTGCATTCTGATATGGAAAAGAATTTTTCAAATCATTGGGTACATAAACAGTGGAAAATGGACTCATATCGCTACAGTGTCTGCAATGTGCCAATTTATAGTGATGCATAACACTGGGACATCATGCTGCAGACATGTAGCATGATGTCCCACCCAGTCACATTGTCCTGACACAAGGCTGACCAGTCCTAACAGTAACTTCTTAATGCTGAGCGCCTAACGAGACAGTTGTTAGTACCAATTTTATGTCTTTGGTATCACTTGGCAGAGGTTCGAACCCGCGACCTCTCGCATCCGAGGCGGACGTTCTAACTACTAGGCACTGGAGCGGTCACTTTTTCGTAAAAGCTTTGTGTTGACATGCAAAGGCACCTTTTCGTAAAAACGTTACATTCATCATGATGGTTACTCTTTCTTTCCACACAAAACAAAGCTTTTCTCTTGATAAATTATTTGGCTATGTAATTATACCTATTGTTACTGTTCCTGAAGATTGCACAGTTTTAGGATGGAAGTAACTTTTTTCTTGAATAATTTACTTTAACCTGAATATGCACTTTTTGCCAATAAAGTGCAAGTGTTCAAGAACATTCTCTTTTTTTCATACTGTTAGTAATTTCATGAAGACTTTGCAATTTGCGTGCACTTAACGCAGTTTTCTCTAAAAATCAGTCTTCCTTATATCATTTGTTGCTCATGTTATTTGCTCCCATGAAAATAGCTTAAGTTGAATATCAACTAAGACTAACATGCAGAAGGGCTGGAAACTCCCTACCTAGCCCCCAAATATCACCCGTTGTTACGTGTAGGCTCGTACAATAATAACAAGAGAAAAGAGTGAAGTCAACAGGCTTTGTATATTTTAAAAAATAATTTATTTCCCTTGAAAACAATGCAAAAATTGAAAATAGGACTTACGGTTTGTGAATATAATCCAAAATTTAATCTTAAGATTGAAAAATACAAGTCCTATCACTAAATAGTTCTAATAAAATCCAGGTTCGAATCTCGACGACGTTCCAATATGGAAGGCGATGATGTCAGATGCGGCCGTTGTACAAATGACAACAATTCCTCAACTGAATCACAGTTTATGTTTCTGAATAATTCCAGAATAAATTTCCACTGAATTTCTTTCTCCCAGAACTTTTATAAAAAAGTTACACTCGTTTGATTTTCTAGAGAATAAATTATTACATTCCAAAAACAAATGAACTTCAAAAACAATCTGGTTTCAACAATTGAAACCTCTCCAGCCCTCAAGGTTCAAAAATACAACTAACTGAAAAGCTCTCAGAAAGGGTATTAAATCCAACTAAAATATCATCCCGTTCTCGCGTGGAAGGTCACGTGATCTCTTAACACTTGAACAACGTAATAGAAAATATGAAATTTGTCACGTAGCAAGAACAGCCCTATCTAAGAACCAGACTCTCACTCTGAAATAAATTTAAAAATAAAAAATTGTTTATTTAGACTAGGCCGAAATGACCTTGGCAATAGCCAATCGTTTTCGCGTAGTGTTTATACCACCGTGCACCAGGGTGAACTAAAAATAATGCAAATGTAACACCTTTTACGTTTTAGATAAATAGAATTACTGAAAGAGAATATCGAATCCCGTGAAAATAATCATTACAATAAAATGTAATGAAACAAAAATAAAATAAAAAAGAATTTTAAAACTAACACACAAGAAATTTAATTACATATACGTAACACCGTTCACTTTCGGCATGTAAATGAGGTTTCCAGGGCACTTCAAGATCATAAGGTAGATTTGTTAAAAACGCCAGATAAACTCTTTAATGATACGTAATTTGTATTTCCTATATTTGATTATTTACCTACGAAATAAAGGTATCAATGTATTGGCAAAATGTAATTGTACTTTGGTGTAACTTATTTGATTTGTACTTTGGTGTAACTTATCTGACTTGCGCTTTGGTGTAACTTATTTGACTTTGCCTCAAAATGAGAGGCAAATGATGTATTGTAAACTTGTATATAAAACTCATGATCTTACTTCTTAACGGACTATTGGGAATCTTGTGAATATTAAAATGGAAAGTGTTATATTTGACATCTTTCTGGAATTCAAATCTGAATGTATATTACTGTTCCTATATCAACAACGTTCTAGCCAAATGAAAACGTTCAGCTCTTTTGTCAAAAGTATCATATACTACAAATAACCTTAATTTGAAATTGAAAAATGTGTATATGTGTGTTTTCTATTAAATGTTAATAAATTGCATTGCGCTGGTTGAATAGTTAAAAAACATTTCCCAAGCAATATACTAGTACTAAGCCTATAGGACATTTGAAGACAGGCGGTTATATTTGGTTAGATGTTCACGTATTAGTTGCCCAATTAAGATCGGGATATATCTTTTCAGGCCTGTCCAACTACATCTGGCCGGCATTTTTATGCACAATCATTTCTGCTTTCATTAGCTAATATATTTCCTTCCTCCACTTTCTAACAACTTGATTGTATTTGTTGTTATACTTATGTAGCTGTACTTAGTTTCTGTTTTCTTATCCATTAGTTTGAGGTCAGAAAAAACTGTTTTGTTAGTGTCATAAACATGAGATGAATATATTACATGAAGCAGAAATGAAGTATTGTCGCTGATGTGACCATTTTTATTGATATCAGGGAATCTATCTTCGATTTTCAGAATGGAGACAGCCGAGTCTCACGCAGTGCATCCACAGGTAAGATCTAGTTAGTTAACATTTTGTTTAAGCATATCTAGACATGTATATATTTAGCATGTTCTGTCAGGTCAGACCACGTTTTAAATAGCCTGATGATTATAGTAGAATTCTGACTAAATCTTGATAAGAGTCTTTATTAGGGCCTAAAACGAAGATGTTGGAGCACAAAAGTAATTATCTTTGCCCCCCCCCCTCTCTCTCTCTCTCTCTCTCGTAGATGTGTCTTTTAAAGTTTTGTCTTTTCAGGTTAAATTATTACAAAGTTATTGCCATTTGCCTTTAAAGCTTTGAATATACACTACATCAGACTCTTGCATTCAGTATGTTGTTGGTAATTATCACAGTTTCACATCATTCAATCCGAACTCCGGCAGAGTCATACTAAAGACTTATAAAAATGTGTTACGTATATGTAATTTAATTACTTGTTTGTTAGTTTTAAATTTTTTAATTTTTTATTTTATTCCATTACATGTTATTGTAATGATAACTTTATTCACTGGATTTGACATTTTTCCAGAAAATTCAGTTCAGTTCTTTTTTGCCTGATAAAGAGGCAGTAGCTTGTTTACATTGTATCAATCGGTGACCTAGATTCACTTTCTGGTAAACAACTTTTTTTAAAATTCATTCCCAGTTAAGGAATCACTGATTTCAGTGAAGGTCACCTCTGGCCTACGTGATAATAGATTTGTAGCCTAAGTGATCACGTGACCCATCACGAGGGTCTGAATTGCGTTTTAGTTTAGCTTTAAACACAGTTCATAGTGATTTTTTTCTCAGTCGTAAAATATACCTTTGGAGTTGAAAGGTATTTTTCTGTTATTGCCAGTTTGATTTGAATTTTTCTATTTTTCGGAATTAATAATTTATTTTCCCTGGAAACCACTTGTGCTCATTTGAATTCTTGGACAAAGACATTTATTGGAAATTATTCGGAATTCTAAAGCCGGATTATTATTCTTGGTGATTCAACAAGGAACTGTTGATACATCAACACAAAACAGGTATAGAAGACGTCATCGCCTTCCATCTTGGAACTTCATCGAGATTCGAACTGTGATTCACTTAGGACTTTTTATTGTCAGGACTTATATTCATTCATTCTAGGATTAATTTAAGGATTGGATTTATTAACCGTAAGTCCTTTTTCATATTTGTACCTTGTATTTCTGAGGAAATAAATTGTTTGTTAAATTTTACAAAGCTTGTTGGCTTCACTCTTTTTGTTGTTACTTTTGTACGAGCATAGACACGTAACAAAGAAAATTGGGGCCTCGTCCTTGGGATATATGAATTTTGGCTAAAATATTTCAGAAAATTGTTTTTTGAAATTTAAATTCCCCTCGTGTTCAGAATTTATTAAAAATCCCAGGTATTATTTCACATTTTGTTTGAAATCTTTCGTGAAATCAACAGGCTTTTCACAACGTCATCAAAAGTGGAGACCTTTCTTTCAAATCCTACTCAGGAGCAGTTGGATAATTTGAAAAAAAGATGAACTGCTTGAACTTGCCAGAAAATGCGATCTTTCTGAAGCAAAAGCTTCTTTAACAAAGCAAGAAATAAAAAACATTTTGATCCAGTATTTGGTAGAGAAGAATGTTTTGAATAAAAGTGTTTTGGTTTCGGTCAGTAAGTCTGTGTCAGACTCTGATATAAAAGTAAAGGACTTAAAATTGAAATACAAGATGGAATTAGAATTAAGGAAGCTGGAACTTCGGAAAGATAGAAAAGAAAAACAAATACAGTTACAATTGGAGAAAGAAAAAGAACAAATGCATTTACAGAAAGAAGAAAAACATATGCAGTTACAACTTGAGAAAGGGGAGAGAGAGACAGGAAAGAGAGAAAGATAAAGAATTTGAGAAGGAGGAGAGAGAAAAACAAATGCAGTTACAATTTGAGAGAGA
>JAECUM010061756.1:0-15318 GCA_016617855.1 Megalonaias nervosa | reverse complement strand
TCCCAAAGTTGGCAGATTATCCAGTCTTACCGGAGTTTGCGGACGTCCAGTCTTCCCAAAGTTGGCAGATTATACAGTCTTACCAGAGTTTGCAGACATCCAGTCTCCCAAAGTTGGCAGATTATCCAGTCTTACCGGAGTTTGCGGACGTCCAGTCTTCCCAAAGTTGGCAGATTATACAGTCTTACCAGAGTTTGCAGACATCCAGTCTCCCAAAGTTGGCAGATTATCCAGTCTTACCGGAGTTTGCGGACGTCCAGTCTTCCCAAAGTTGGCAGATTATACAGTCTTACCAGAGTTTGCAGACATCCAGTCTCCCAAAGTTGGCAGATTATCCAGTCTTACCGGAGTTTGCGGACGTCCAGTCTTCCCAAAGTTGGCAGATTATACAGTCTTACCAGAGTTTGCAGAGATCCAGTCTTCTCATAGTTTGCAGAGGATCCAGTCTTCTCAAAGTTTGCAGAGGATCCAGTCTTCTCAAAGTTTGCAGAGGGTCCAGTCTTCTCAAAGTTCGCAGATTATTCAATCGAAAGGACCTTTGCTTTCAATGTCAAGCAGCTTACGTGTATATTTCAAATTGAACTGAGCACGTACAGTTAGAGTTTAAATAAAATTAAACTCTACAAGTGAATGACATTGGTTATAGCCAATGAAGGGAAAACATTTACTATAAGAACAGTGACTCAAGCACAGACCCAAC
Source organism: Megalonaias nervosa (assembly GCA_016617855.1). NCBI lineage: Eukaryota > Metazoa > Mollusca > Bivalvia > Unionida > Unionidae > Megalonaias > Megalonaias nervosa. Next base: position 14,618 of record JAECUM010061756.1, on the reverse strand, counting down.
CACACACACATACACCTGCACACACAATGGATTATTAATAAGTAATAGCTGCTTACATATTATATTTGTAATCAATTTTAATCTATCTCATTAGCTTGAATACATTGCGTAAATGGATGATTTAAGTTTAAAGGAAAACATTGGTTAAACACTCAGTCTCGCTCTTATTCTTTGCTCTTTACCGATTTTATCTCATCAAAAGAAATCCAGTTTACAGTACACTCTCTCTCACTCACACTCCCAAGTTGTAGATATGACAAGGGTCTCTGGTCTCGCATTTAACCAGATATTAGGATTGTCTGCTCCATTTTCTCGGCCATGCCATCTGATATGCTTACAGATACCGGACCATGAAAGGTTGGTTGGAATGTTTATACTTTTTGCTTAGGGATATGTTGTTATTTAAGAACGTTTTGACTAGCATAAAGTGTATCTTGAAGAGATTTATGTTAAAAACACAAATTTAGTTGGATTAACATCAAACAGAGAAGTCACTGGCATCAATTTGGAATTAAATTCTCGTAACTGTATCACGATATTTGCACCATCATTGCACATATGGTCATCTGGTATTGTTTTGGAATGAATGAATGTTATGAAACGTTAATGTGATTCTGAATCATTTGTTGAGAACATCCAGTAATCACATGATGCAATTTTTTTTTACAAACTTTCAACGTTTTCGGTCAATTTATAAGAAAATGGACAGATGAAGATCGTGCAGGAGGAAAAGGTGAATAAGAAATCAACAATAGTATTCAAAACGCTTTAAACAAGAGTGCACTCGAAAGCAATAATGCTTATTAACTGCTTTTCTAAAAAACAAAACAAACCAAAACCCCCAAAATCAAACCACCTGCCCAGGAAGCAGGTCATGTCTATGATACAGTTACAACAACTGTAGTACTGCTCAAACCTCTCTTTCTACTACTACAACTGCTGTTGCTGCTTCTACTACTAATACTGCTGCTGCCACTACTACTACTACTACTACTACTACTACTACGCCACCATAACAACCATCAGCACAGCCTCCAGAATCAATATGTCTGGTGGCCGTATATATTTCAATATAAAGTTGTAATGTTGTAATATTTATACAAATAATGAAAAGAAGAAAATATCCAATTTTAAGGATGAGGATTTCAGCGGGAATAAAAGTCGGGAACGAGATTTCACTATGACGAGAATGCAATAAAAACGCAGTATAAAAGGAACACTCATCATACATTCATCAGTGACTGGAACCAATGCAACAGCTGCTGTATTAGCATTATTGTTGCTGTTGTTGTTAATGATGATCATGCTGATATTATGACGACGATGCTGCTGCTGCTGATGATGATGATTATTTTTGTTGGTGGTGGTGGTGATGTCGTCGTTGCTGTTATTATTATTATCATCATCATTATCATCCTTCTCCTTTTTCTTCTCCGTCTTCTTCTTCTTCTTCATCTTCTTCTTCTTCTTTTTCTTATTATTATTATTATTTTTCTGGATCTAATAGCCAAATGTGACCGTTATAGTACAGTGGCCATGGTTTGGCGAATTGTCTTATCTTTGGGTCGAGACTACTACGTGCAGGCCAATTTACATACAGTTTTGTAGGATGAAGATAGACATGACAGGGTCAAAGATAAGCATGAAACGAAGTCCATCTAACCAATAGACGATCTCGTTGCGACACATGATACAAAGCGGACAAGGAAGTTGAACAAGTCGTGTCGTTTACACTCCCAATGCAATGTGATTCAGTACATAATTGTTTATAAAAGCAGAAACCCAATTCCCGTCTACTAAATTTTATTTGCCACTGTAAAGTGGAAAGTCAAGGCTTGGAGAACTAATTTTCTGCTGAAAATATTATTGATTATTCTTTAAAAATAATCATATTTTTGAAAATAATATTTTGTAACAATTATTTAATCTCGGAAGTCAGTGTACAGAAGAATTTCTAAAATAAAAATAAATTTATTTTTACAGTGAAATTTTACGCGAGTGTCTAACACGATAAAATATTTGAAATGGACAGTAAGTATACAGTTGCTTCCGTTCTTAAATTCTTTGTTTTATTACAAGGTATCGTTAGACACACGAATTAACTACTTTACTTTCGTACTTCTGGTATCGGAACGTTTAACATGCTTCACTGCAATTGTTAAAACTGAATTGTCTCAATTTGTTTTGTCTTTATTAACAGATTACGCCGTGATAATCTTTGTTGCTGTGAGCATTCTCCTTGTTGATGAAGGTAAGTGTGATCATATATCATACCTGGATTTATTAAATCTTCATTAAAAATTAGGTTTGTTACAAAATAAAATAACAGAATGAGTAACGTTGGTATTTGCATAGTCTCAAACCAAATAGTTTTATGCAGTTAATATTATCGTTGAATACACAATTATTGCTGTCAAATCTCTCTCTCTCTCTCTCTCTCTCTCTCTCTCTCTCTCTCTCTCAGGTGGTGGTTTTAGTCATTCACAAATATGACGGAAAAAATCTGTAGCACATATTTTGTCACTTTGTCACATATCTTAGCAACCAAGCCGATAGTTTTTATGTAATGATTTTTGTTAATGAAATGTATTGTTTATTATTTCTTTCTCTTCATTATTGTACACCATATTTATCACTGTTTACACCATAGTTCTACCATTCCAGTTCAGCTTTCCCCACCTCTGTGTCTTAGCGATTTATCTGAATAACACGTGATTCGCGAAACGATGCCTTACTGTGTTATATTGTTTAAAATAATCTATTATATTTATTTTTAAAAAAAATAAATGTCATGTATTTTTCTAGTGTCTTCTGCACTGCTACGATGTAGGATTTGCCGTGGTGCTAAATACCTGGATAGCTGCCAGACCACTGATACATGCGGTCACGATGAGGTATAATATGTAGTATTGAATTTTTTCATATACAGTCATAGTAAGGATACATTAGCTACTTCGAGGTCAATCCTATGGATTATACGTCGAAAATATGTAGATAGCTGCCATTTGAACCACATCGGCTATTTACGAAAGAAGGATTGACCGAGCGTGTGCCAATGCATCGAACTATTTTTGTTTTTATTCGCAACGTGTCGGTCAATCATACAGTAAATCCAATCATAGAAATAGCAGAGGTAATCTAAAGAGGTTGCGGTTTCTTTTTTGCAAAAACATTTCCAGCAAACAGAATGTATGCTATTTACTACTCCAGCATACATTCGAGGTGTAGTTTGTTTCTTACAGAAATACCAGAGGTGTTTTGAAAGTTCAAGAGTCTGTCATCAGCAGAAGAACTTTTCTCCGTTGAAAAAAAAAACAAACTGTTGTCAATTATCTGTACTAAATCTTTTGTTATATATGTGTATACCCGATATAGCGGAAAGTGCTATCCCTGGATCCTACAGAAGGACTTGTGGCAATATTGAGTGAAATTGTTATATATTGAGAAAGAATATTATCATACAGGTGAGAGAATAAACCAGATACTTATAAAAATGGTACTAACAGTTCCCTCGCTAGGCAAGAAGCACTAAGAGGTTAGTGTTATGACTGGTCGGCCTGGTGTCAGGATGATGTGACTGGTTGGGACATGATGCTACATGTCTGCGGCATGATTCCCCAGTGCTAGACATTACTATAAACTGCCACAGTGCAGACATCGTAGCGATATGATTGAAAAATTGTTAAAGCTACGTTAAAAATCCAAATCGCACAGAGAATATTTTGAAATCGTTCCATATCGATACTGTAACACAGCTCTGAGGATTAAGGCAACAATGGCTTTGCCTGCACACAGCAACCCCTATAAACCCTCGATCATGCACACATCCACAAAAAATCGCTGGTATAAGCATTCGTGCGTAGCAACACCCCCTCCCCTCCATGAAGACCCAACAATTAACTCTCGTCTAATAAACATCAACGAGAGCAGAAAGTGCTACCCTGGATTGCGCATAAGGATGCGTGGTAAACAGTTTTATCAATAAATAGGACTCATTAATTACCGTGTATTAGATGAGAATTATTTGCTAGGGTGCCATGCGGACGTATCTGCTGCTCACGAATGCTGATACCAGCGACCATATTGCATCCGTTTTTGATGATATATGCACGGTCGAGGATATATAGATGTGGTGCGTGGAGGCAATGCAATTGTTGCCGTAATCCGAGGACATGGCGTCGAGTGTCGGTAGAGAACGATTTAAAAATATTTTCTAACCTGTCTCATAATATTCTCTCTCCCTCTTCATAATTTTACTACGACGTTATCACTGACACTCGACCAATCAAGACCGGCAAATGACTCATTCGAGTAGGTGAATAACTATTGATATCCGTTTACGCCTTCGTTGGATAGTGAACAAAATTATTATAGCTTACCATTTATTAGCTAAATATTTACTGCTAAAAGCACGTTGAAATATATTCCCGATTTGCAAAGATTAATTTTGAGAAATTGTATGGAAAAGAGGGCAAAACCAACAGTAAACTAAATATTTGCACATACAAGAACTGCGGGTTTAGCTTGGTAAAACCCATATGTTACAGTTATGGATGGGAACAGTTTGATTTCAAGTAGTCCATATGTCCTCAAAACAGCATAATTTGAAAAAGTAAATGACCAACAATACAGTCAGGATACATTTGACCAGTAATACAGTCAAGTTACATATGGATGGTAATATAGTCAGGATAGATATGGCCACTTATACAGTCAGGATAGATATGGCCGCTTATACAGTCAGGATAGATATGGTTGATAATACAGTCAGGATAGATATGGTCAATAATACAGTCAGCATAAATATGGCCAATAATACAGTCAGGATAGATATGGACGATAATACAGTCAGGATAGATATGGCCGATTATACAGTCAGGATAGGTATGGCCAATAATACAGTCAGGATAGATATGGTCAATAATACAGGCAGGATAGATATGGTCGATAATACAGTCAGGATAGATATGGTCGATAATACAGTCAGCATAAATATGGCCAATAATACAGTCAGGATAGATATAGACGATAATACAGTCAGGATAGATATGGCCGCTTATACAGTCAGGATAGATATGTCCAATAATACAGTCAGGATAGATATGGTCAATAATACAGCCAGGATAGATATGGTCGATAATACAGTCAGGATAGATATGGCCGATAATACAGTCAGGATAGATATGGCCGCTTATACAGTCAGGATAGATATGGCCAATAATACAGTCAGGATAGATATGGACGATAATACAGCCAGGATAGATATGGTCGATAATACAGTCAGGATAGATATGGTCGATAATACAGTCAGGATAGATATGGCCGCTTATACAGTCAGGATAGATATGGTCGATAATACAGTCAGAATAGATATGGTCGATAATACAGTCAGGATAGATATGGTCGATAATACAGTCAGGATAGATATGGCCAATAATACAGTCAGGACAGATATGGCCAATAATAGTCAGGATAGATATGGCCAATAATACAGTCAGGATAGATATGATCGATAAAACAGTCAGGAGATATATGGTCGATAATATGGTCAGGATAAATACGACCAATAATACAGTCATGATAGATATGGTCGATAATACAGTCAGGATAGATATGGTCGATAATACAGTCAGGAGAGATATGGTCGATAATACAGTCAAGATAGATATGGCCAATAATACAGTCAAGATAGATATGGCCAATAATACAGTCAGGATAGATATGGTCGATAATACAGTCAGGATAGATATGGTCGATGATACAGTCAGGATAGATATGGCCAATAATACAGTCAGGATAGATATGGTCGATAATACAGGCAGGATAGATATGGTCGATAATACAGTCAGGATAGATATGGTCGATAATACAGTCAGCATAAATATGGCCAATAATACAGTCAGGATAGATATGGACGATAATACAGTCAGGATAGATATGGTCGATAATACAGTCAGGATAGATATGGCCGCTTATACAGTCAGGATAGATATGGTCGATAATACAGTCAGAATAGATATGGCCAATAATACAGTGAGGATAGATATGGCCAATAATAGTCAGGATAGATATGGCCAATAATACAGTCAGGATAGATATGATCGATAAAACAGTCAGGAGATATATGGTCGATAATATGGTCAGGATAAATACGACCAATAATACAGTCATGATAGATATGGTCGATAATACAGTCAGGATAGATATGGTCGATAATACAGTCAGGAGAGATATGGTCGATAATACAGTCAAGATAGATATGGCCAATAATACAGTCAAGATAGATATGGCCAATAATACAGTCAGGATAGATATGGCCAATAATACAGTCAGGACAGATATGGCCAATAATAGCCAGGATAGATATGGCCAATAATACAGTCAAGATAGATATGGCCAATAATACAGTCAGGATAGATATGGTCGATAATACAGTCAGGATAGATATGGTCGATGATACAGTCAGGATAGATATGGCCAATAATACAGTCAGGACAGATATGGCCAATAATAGTTAGGATAGATATGGCCAATAATACAGTCAGGATAGATATGATCGATAAAACAGTCAGGAGATATATGGTCGATAATATGGTCAGGATAAATACGACCAATAATACAGTCATGATAGATATAGTGGTTAATACAGTCAGGATAGATATGGTCGATAATACAGTCAAGATAGATATGGCCAATAATACAGTCAGGACAGATATGGCCAATAATAGTCAGGATAGATATGGCCAATAATACAGTCAGGATAGATATGATCGATAAAACAGTCAGGAGATATATGGTCGATAATATGGTCAGGATAAATACGACCAATAATACAGTCAGGATAGATATGGTCGATAATACAGTCAGGATAGATATGGTCGATAATAGAGTCAGGATAGATATAGTCGATAATACAGTCAGTGTAGATATGGCCAATTATACAGCCAGGATAGATATGGTCGATAATACAGTCAAGATAGATATGGTCGATAATACAGCCAGGATAGATATGGTCGATAATACAGTCAAGATAGATATGGTCGTTAATACAGTCAGGATAGATATGGTCGATAATAGAGTCAGGATAGATATGGTCGACAATACAGTCATGATAGATATGGCCAATTATACAGTCAGGATAGATATGGCTAATTATACAGTCAGGATAGATATGGTCGGTAATACAGTCAGGATAAATATGATCCATAATACAGTTAAGATAGATATGGTCAATAATACAGTCAGGATAAATATGGTCGATAATACAGTCAGGATAGATATGGCCGCTTATACAGTCAAGATAGATATGGTCGATAATACAGTCAGTGTAGATATGGCCGATAATACAGTCAGGATAGATATGGTCGATAATACAGTCAGGATAGATATAGTCGATAATACAGTCAGTGTAGATATGGCCAATTATACAGCCAGGATAGATATGGTCGATAATACAGTCAAGATAGATATGGTCGATAATACAGTCAGGATAGATATGGTCGATAATACAGTGTAGATATGGTCGTTAATACAGTCAGGATAGATATGGTCGATAATAGAGTCAGGATAGATATGGTCGACAATACAGTCATGATAGATATGGCCAATTATACAGTCAGGATAGATGTGGCTAATTATACAGTCAGGATAGATATGGTCGATAATACAGCCAGGATAGATATGGTCGATAATACAGTCAGGATAGATATGGACAACAATGTCACTAGTAATACAGCCAGGATAAATATGGTCGATAATACAGCCAGGATAGATATGGTCGATAATACAGTCAGGATAGATATGGCCAATTATACAGTCAGGATAGATATGGTCGATAATACAGTCAGGATAGATATGGCCAATAACACAGTCAGGAAAGATATGGTCGATACAGTCAGGAGAGATATGGTCGATAATACAGCCAGGATAGATATGGCCAATAATACAGTCAGGATAGATATGGACAACAATGCAGTTAGTATAAATATCACCAGTAATACAGTCAGGATAAATCATGTTTCCACGACTTTATTTTACGATATGTAACAAATCATTATTGCTCTAGTAAATAATAAAGTGGCGGAAGGTAAACCATAAAGATGGCAATCTGAAACCCATCATCCTTTTCCTTCACATATTAGGAAAAAAACAAACATCGGATGTAGTTAGTTGGCATTTAAAGCTGCCAATGGCTGTTATTTCATTAAACTTATTTCATTACAGTCACAGTGATTCCACGGCGTGTAATTGCTAATCGCAACGTAAGCAATAATTAATTGTAGGTAAACCCAATGAATTCACAATTAATTTTCCTTTTTCATTAAAATGTCGAGGAAATAATATTTCGTCGATGGTTGAAACGTTGAGTGTAACTTTCAACATCTATCATTTCACATGGACATGCCCTTTGCGTATCAAGTCGGAGATTCGTCCGCCAAAACATTTCATTGTTTTGGTCTGCCCAGCCTGTGTCTGCAGAGAAGTTGTGCATATATCAGTCTTGGGAAATACTTATAAAAACTGGACCCCGGTGGGGATTGTTTATATAAATAGAGGATCTCAAATGAGTATTAATTTAATATTGAATTTATGAGACGAGTTAAATAAATTCCAGCTTTGCGAGCATTGGCGATAGTTGCTTTTTATTTGATTTGGTATAGAAACCATGAACAAATTTTATGTAGAGTCGGAATTGCACCACATAATAAGAAACAATAGCTCGTTGGAGATCTTTAACCGCGTCAAAATAATTGTGGTTTGATACATTTTTGTTAGTTGGGAGACCGGCATATGTCTCCTTTCTTTTCTAAACATAGTTAGGTTTATTCACTCATATAAGTTAACATTTAATCCACACGTCACAGGGTGGGGTCCATGTTACAGGGTGGGGTCCATCCCATCCCTCTATCCATTGACCAGTACCCTAAGTTTTATTTAGAATAAACCCCAGTGGGGTAATTGGTCATATTCCGACAGACGTATCCTGTTTTTCCAAATGCCCCTTGGGCAATCAATTTGAAAATTGACTGCCAAAATGTCGATAGTAATCGCGAAAAAAAGTTAAAGAAGGCAGGGTAAACAAACTTTTCACGGTTGCTTACTGCGCAGGAATATCATGGGCTTATTTGGACCAATCAGATTCACATAAAGTGGTATGTTTACATGTTGATATATAAAAGTTTTAAACTGTACACACTATATCTAAAGTGTTCCAACTATAGATAAATGTGGATATATTCTGACAGCCTCTTAAGCAAATGTTGACTTTGCTAAGCTTGTGACGTAATAATATGCGTGGCGTCCAAATTACGTTAGGGCAGCTTACAACAAAATTGTTCTAGCAGTTTTCTTACTGAAATAAGTTTTAATTTTGTTAAACCTTAAAAGTGTAGTTTGGCATACTTTATTTGCGTTACTAAATTTAACTTAAGTTATTCAATATTCAGCGGTCGTCTAACGCTAAAAATTGAGATCTTTTAAAATCTATAAATCATGTTGCATAACGATTGATTTAAGTTAGACCCGTGGGACGTGTTAGACTCAAGAACCTATATTTATTGATTTGAGCGGAGATGATGAAATCAAAATTTCATACTTTTTTGTCCGGGTCCCCAAGTTTCTCCAGTCACATAGTTTTCTTTAATGTCTCATCCCGGTCCCCCACATTACTCGAGTCACATAGTCTATTCTTATGTCTCGTAATGTGTTTTGTAATGTACTTATTTAATCATTATATACTTCAATGAACTTAAATAATATTATTTGAAAATAATCCAGGTAAGATATAAACTACAAAAACATTATTGTAATATTCTACATTTTATAATGATATATACAGTTGAAAATTTTTTGAAAATTGAAACATACCGCCCATATAGGATTGCAAATAATGTTTGAATATTGAAACATACCGTCTATATAGGATTGCAAATAATGTTTGAAATGTGAAGCATACAGCCAATATAGGATTGCAAATAATGTTTGCAATGTGAAACATACCGCCCATATAGGATTGCAAATAATATTTGCAATGTGAAACATACAGCCCATATAGGATTGCAAGTAATATTTATTATTATTTGTTCTAGGATTGTTACATGGAGCTGAAGATTACGGGTAGTGGAAATGTCGAATATTGGGGAGGATGCAGATCCAAACATGTAAGTACTTTCTAGTTTTTCATTATGAAAAATTGTCCTGATAATTTCTTCGACAAAAAGTGATTTAAAACATTAGATTCATGTTTTATCTGAAATTCATTTATCTATCAGTAACGGGGTTATATGCCACTGGACTGGAATAGACCATATCGTCTAAGCCCTTACTCTTGGAAACAAAACGTTTAAAGTTTTTAAAAAAATATTTAACACACATATGATGATTTAATAGATATTATTAATAAACAAAATGCTTTACATTAGATGACATTAGTTGTTACAAGAGGGTTTAGTATCTACTATTTACAAGGAATGAATGTTACAGTGCATCGATCGACCGAATAATCAATTGCACGGTTGCATGGTGCGTCCTAGACTAGATAAACTGCTGTAATAACATTACAGTGCACCGATCGACTGAATCATTAACTGTAGTGGCTGCAAGATACATCCTAGACTGACCATATCCTTGAGCAAGGGTTTCGTACACCAATTTTTCGTTTTCACTCATCATATAGTGTCATGAAATGTTGAAAACGGCATGAGCACAAAACTGTGCAGTACGCAAATGGTCAGGATAACGTACACAGATGACACACTACAACGCATCAACTGTCAGAAACGGTACGTAAATGGGACAAAACGATAGAGATTTTGTAGTGGAAATGTATACAGGGATTTTGACTATAACTGGAGGAATTAGTAGAGGAGAGAACGACAAGGTAGGATACTTGCCTTGTGGTGTTCCCTAACCCTGTGGTGTCGAAGCGACCATACTAAAAATTATAGAAATCTAGCCTTGGTATGAGTAATCAAAGTCGGTTCGACACACACACACACACACACACACACACACACACACACACACACACACACACACACACACACACACACACACACACACACACACACACACACATCTGCTTGGCCATTTTAAACTTCCTGAACTTCAGAGGTAATTTGGAATAAGAAAAAGAATAAAAGCAAATAAACAAACAAACAAACAAACTGGTCGATATATTTTTTGTAGTTTTTCTTTTTAAAATAATATTTTATAATTCATTTCTTGCACTTTCAGAAACTAATGTTATCTACTCTGAGAAAATAAGTTTTCCTTATTTCAGTAACTGCTAAAGTTAGTGTAGATTGTATTATTTTAAGTTCATTTCTCGAACACATGGGATCAGCCATTTCGAGTAGCTTTGAGCTGCAGGCAGCGTGTTACTTCCCAAATACCACATAAAATAAAATTTTAGTCACATTACATGAAAGTAACAGGTATGCAAACATTCTCTTTTTTGAGCTTGCTATGTATGCTCACGATTGCGTATTATACTTGTCCCTATTGCAGAAGTACTTTAAGTGACGCTGAAGTTTAGAAATAACTGTAATAAAAATAAAGACGACAGTTTAACCTGAACGTAAAAATCCATCAAAATCGAGGCAAGCTGTAAAAAAAATTACAACTTTGGTTTATAACATGAATGTCCCTGAGTTTACCGATAAGCTAAGAAATAACATGTTTTTACTTTTTTTTTCTGAGTGATCTCTTATGATACAAATTAGCGGTAAATTTGCTGCAGTATTTAAATAGAACGATGCGGTCATTATGTGATCATTGCGTTATTTAACATCAAGACAATATGAAATGAATTACATGAAGAAAGATAGTGTACCAGTTTGATAAAGGAAGCCGCAATAAAATAACAGTTGATATTCGTGAGTAAGTCACACATGTCATTAAAGCCAACCCATTAGAATCAAATTGGAATAATTTTGAAATAAATTTAAATGCTATTTTATCAACACTTTTCCACAACGGAACTTAGCTCAGTATGGAATACACCGTGGAACACAAATGAACTGAAACGTGTATGCAGACACAACAAAAGAGCATGGACGAAAGTCTTAGACCACGTAATGATCAGGAAGACTTGGAAAAGTAAATAGATTTCGAAAAAAGAATGGAAATTCAGTTGACAAAAACAACAAATAGTTAAATTTATTTTCTGATCCTGAATAACTGATTGCCAATCCGATCTACTCGTTTGCTCGTACATAAAGCTGAAACGTCTGATCAATCGAGTACACCCCGATTGAAAGTTAACCGAGAAGCCCACAGTACCACTGTTAGTCCAGAGACGATACAACGAGCGGCTAGGGCAGTTATTAAGTGCATGGCGCTCGACGTTATCGTCCCCTTCATGCGCCTCGTGCACTGATCCATCACTCACTCACTCACTCATGCGCTCACTCATGACAAATACGCACCTTGGTCACATACTCCCTCTCTAAGTGTAAATGTCTCCTGACATTTAACAAATTTGTGCCTGCAGCCAAAGTAATTTAGAAATTTACAGGAACAAATAATCAATCAGTACTATACATCGTGTCTTCAGAAATAAATAAAAACATTAATACATGACATTTATTCAAATATATAAAGATTTAAAAACAACCAAAAATATATGAAACTTCATCCTCTTTCATTTTAAAATGAAAACCATACAAGAACGATTTTCTATTACTACATATTCCCTTTCTTTTTCTTCCGCTGTGGTACTAGCGTGACTGACCTAGTAGGTCAGCCCCATTGGGATTCGAACCCACCCAATTCTACCCGGAAGACCACTACCCCAACATTTATCCATCATTCCGCAGTAATATTAGTTCATAACATGGAGAAGTAAAAAATAAACGGAACTACAGAGCTTATGTTAAATTGCCCGGTAAAAAATTAAATATTTAAAACCACTGAAATTGAAACTACAATTACATAATGATGTAAAATTGTCTCCTTATATTTACATTTTTTTGTTAGATTGACAATAAATGGGATATTCAGAATCACTACTGCCTACTAAATAAAAAAGCAGACACGAAGACCCTAAACATCCCGATACCACAATCCTCGCGAATTGCATTTGTCATAATCGGCGTAGACACAATGAAAAAGGTGTCTTTAGTCCAGAGACGATACGAAGAGCGTCTAGGGTATTTATTAAGTGCATGGCGCTCGACGTTATCGCCCCCTTCATGCACCTCGTGCACTGATCGATCACTCACTCACTCACTCATGCGCTCACTCACGACAAACACGCACCTTGGTCACACACACACACACACACTCACACACACACACACACACATTATATATATATATATATATATATATATATATATATATATATATATATATATATATATATATATATATATATATATATATAATTTGATTTTCCTCAAGCTTTCCATACGGTACCACACCGCAGACTTCTATACAAACATGACTACTATGGCATTGACTGCCAGACATCAAATTGGATCAATGCATGCCTTACGCAAAGAGTTCAAATGGTCGTCACATGTTTGCTAATTAATATTGATTTACACATAATTTTCTCGTCATTAGTGAACGATGAATTTAATATTCAAATACATATCTCACAAAGTGATACACCTTGTCAGTTTAAGTACAGACCCAAGTTTTGCTGGTGACGTCCATGCCAGGCTTCAGGTAACAAGCTTATAAGGCGTTGCTTATTAAAGTTGTTTGAAACATCGAATACATCAAGTATTGCTGGTTATTGTAGGTTTGTGCAGCATCGCAGTCCAAGAAATCCGACGTAGTGGCCTGCAGCAAATGCTGTTCAAGAGACGATTGCAATACAAATCTGTGTCATTTGCCCTCCATAAGTAAGTACAGTACTCTGTTAGGTTTCAGACAACCTATTTGCCTGTCTGTCTGTCTCGACAAGAATGGTGCTGGTACGAATCCTTCCATTGGATCAGGATGTGTCTGTTATCGTGGCATGTCCCAGAGCAAAACATTTTAATCTGCTTTGCTTGGCGTGAATTACCTTCATGTGTTGATTTGCCACATAACTGACATACGCATGAATATTTGTAAGCTTTTAGCTTTCGTTTGTTCTTCTATCTCTATTTGAGCTTGTTTGTTAATGCAGTTTTCGTTATCTTTTATTACCGCTGTTTCAAAGTTAATAACTTATTTTGAATATTTTAATGATTGTTAGGCGTGAAGACATGTCTTCACGATTGTTTAATTTGGTTGGACTGTACAATGTTTCTTTAGATTGAATGTTCGTATCCTCTATTATAACTGAGAAAAATGTCTAAATAGCCAAATAAAGTTACACAAATTGTGTACTTAATGTGCATTCATAATAAAGAGTCAACATGGGAACAAAGAAATTATATTAAATTCAGCAGTGGTTTTACAAATTATATATCAAAATATAATTCAATTTACTAAAAGCTAAATTATGTTCAAGGTTTGACCGGTACTTGAGATCTGCCGGAGACCACTAAATTTGGAAACATAAGGCATAAGACAAAATACTTTTCGCCATAGATATAAAACCCTACAAATAATACCAAAATATTGAGTAAAATCAATTCATTTTATCTTAGCGTTACGAAAAGATATAAAACTGTGTGTGT